>WNWK01013311.1:0-55888 GCA_009830355.1 Cherax destructor
AACGTGTACATGTTTGCGTAGTGTGACCTAAGTGTAAGTAGAAGTAGCAAGACGTACCTGAAATCTTGCATGTTTATGAGACAGAAAAAAGACACCAGCAATCCTACCATCATGTAAAACAGTTTCAGGTTTCTGTATTACAGTCACCTGGCAGGATGGTAGTACCTCCCTGAGTGGTTGCTGGAGGCAAGTGATAGTTGTGGTAGGTAATGGCTGTGGAACTGCCTGTCATATATTTACACAGGTACGTATTGTATAGGGATACATCAACCCTCCCCACACACTTCCATATCAACAAGCAATGACAACTACAGTAAATAAAAAACTTTATTATTTTTGAGTTTTGACAAATTACATTCATATTAGACAATTTTTTATAAAACACCATTTTCAAGAAAATAATTACTGTCTTAGTCGATAGGCTACTGTATTTTCATGTATTTTTACTCGATACTTTATTCTTCAACTCCAACTTCAAACCCTTAACCCTTTCACTGTTGAGACCCCTGCTCACAAACTTGCTCTCAGTGTTGAAGAATTTACAAAAAAAAAAAATTCTTATGAAATGATAGAGAATCTTTTCCCAATGGTAATGACACCAAAAGTACGAAATTTCATGGAAAACTTACGGACTTATGCTCTCGCAAAGTTAGTGGTCTAGGCAATATATACGCGTCAGCAATTTTGCCACTTTGAGCCCTATTTTCAGCCAATTACATTGTTCCAGTCAACCACACTCATAGCTATTTCGCTAGAACTCCATTTGTTCTATCAATTGAGTACAAAAAACCCGCCCATTTACCAATTTCAACTACCCAATAAAGTGGTCAGAAATTGGCAATTTGGCCAATTTCACACAAATTTCAAAAGATGCCAATTTCAAAATAGGGCCCAGAATAAACAATGCAGACATTCCTGGCACTAAAATGACATTTTTTCTTTTCTTTAGTCATGTCTCCAGGCCCCTCTTATATTACTCTTGCTTTCCATTTTGAATTTTTATTCACACAAAAAATTGAAGATTTACTGTTATGCAGACTACTGCATTATTGTAATAATTGTATAAATAATGTCAACCCATTTGTGACTGCATATTAGACTGGCTTGTTGGACATGTATTGGACGGTGATGTCATTTGTTTACTCTTGAACATCAGCAAAAATCGAAAGTTTCCACTACTTTGAGCTCAATTTCAAGGTACTTTTCATTGTGAAACCAATCAAAATCATCTCTATTTCTGTAATATATCTTCCATTCTATCAAATGAGACCAAGAAAACGAGAATACAACCATAAATACCATATGAAAATACACCTCAAAGTCGGCATTTTAAACCAAAAACTCGGTCCGTTTTTTTTTCTCTCACATGTAGGTCTACCAGCTTTCTCCAGCTAGATTTGAAGCCGCTAGAATTTTGGCATATTAATACGTCACCAACACTGGCTTGTAAGCCTATACGTCACCGACAGTGAAAGGGTTAAGCAGAGGCTAAATAAACAAAATCTTCCTCCACCACACTACTGGCGAAAGGTGGGATTCACCCTGACTAATACAGGTTAGTATCCTTTTTCTGAAATGCTTGGGACTGGAAGTGTCTCAGATTTTGGAATTTTTTGGGTTCTGGAATATAATGAGATTGCTTGGGGATGGGATCCCAAGTCTGAACATGAAATCCATTTATATTTCATGTACAGCTGAAACATATAGCCTGAAGGTAGTTTTATACAATATTTTTAATAAAGCATCAGCTGTTAAAAACAACAACGACAGACTTTCAGTCTCCACCTATACCATGTTTTGATTAAAAGGCTACTGTTCACTGTATTTTTTCTTATCAATGTATCTGCAGGCCTTTTTGATATTTTCAACAACATCATTGCACCACAGAGCAGAGAATAAGTATACTAAACACATAGTAATCAAAGTGAGAAACAAACATAGGTCTGGCAATGATAAGTGTTGGTAACAAACTGGCGCCAATAGAGCATCAGAGCCCCACCCAGGGTATGTGAGGTCATGCGTCACAACTGTCTGGGTACATAGTGATTTGTGCAATGCTTGGGAACCTCCCCAGAGTTGACTGTAATTTTCTATTTGTGGTCACGTCAACACTTGAAAAAGTATCAGATTTCAGAGCCTTTCGAATTTCAGATAAAGGATACTCAACCTGTAATTTAATTCTTTACCCTGCCACACCAGGAGTTCACTTTTAAAAAACAAGTGATCTACCTCAACATAGAGTTTGCTTTTTTATGAAGGTACAAGCTTTACTACTACTTTTGCACCTCAACAACCCTTATATCAGTCACTGACAATGCACACTTTAGTATATGTATCTCGCACTTCCTTGCCCCTTAATTTTTACTACGATTAATTATAAATTATCTATACAGTTTTAAATTTTCATTACACATTTAAAGATAGATATATATTAAAAATGCAGCACAAGAGAAAAAGCACAATATGTTTCTTCAGTTAAGATATTAAAATGTTAAAAATAAATTTGAATGTACTTAGCTAAAACAATAATATTGGTATGAGCTATGTACCTTGGTGTTAGGGAATGTGCTTGTCTCTTAGTAGGTAAGGCCTGGACAGCACTAGGATGGTCAGGATTATCTTGGAGATCATCTTGGTCCCCTGAACTGGTCTCCTCAGCTTCTGCTCGTTCCAACACCCCACGCAGACGTTGTACTCCTTCCACACCTGCTACTCGCACAATCTGCAGTATTCGTGTCATTTCATTATGCCACAATCAACATCCAAGTATGTAATCTACTCTTATAAATTTATTAAGGATACTTGAATAAATTTACTTTCAAGACAAAGAAGAATCAATCCAACACTGTTAAAAAAATTATATTCATTTCCCTAGCCACAAAAAATATGTATTAGATCCCAACTCTGATCTAATATGCTCACACATGCCTGCTGGATGATGAAGCTTCTACCACTCAAGAACTCATTTATCCCCTGTCTACATGAAAAAATAATATTACTCTTTCAAAAGAGGCACCAGAATCATTTATCTTAATAAACAGGCCACAACTTCGCTCTACTTAAAAAAGTCTACAGTATCATCATACATAAGAAAGGCACCCAGGAAAGATTGCTATCCCAAACTGTTATTTATAAATGAACTTTATTCAAAATTTTGAATTGTAATTGTTAGTGTATGTAAAGGAATTTGGGAAAACCAATTAGCAGGATTTAGAATCCTGGAGGTTGGAAGTAGAGTGCCTGTACTCTGAAGGTGGGGATGTTATAGTTCAAAGGGTCATTTGAATTATGTCTGCACACTTCTGGTAAGACAGCTATTGAAAGAATGAAGGTGAGTGTGTAGTTTTTTAGATCACCTTACCTCAGTGGAAAATGACCAGTGTGGTATAAAAAAAATTGTACCAGTAAGTAAACACAGTTATTTGCATATTTAATAATTTATAAGTATTGCACAATGACTATCTTCAATACAAATTTAATGCTGCAAAAATAAAATTATAAAAAAATCAATTATTTTTTAACGTCAGTCGTTTCTCACTGAGGTAGGGTGACCCAAAAAGAGAGGAAAAAACTTTCACCATCATTCACACATAATTACTGCCTTTGCAGAGGCGCTCAGATACGACAGTTTAGATGTCACTCGAAACAGCCAATATCCCAAACCCCTGCTTTAAAGTGCCAGCATTGTACTTTTGGGAAGTACAAAAAATTCAGTATCACCCAAAAAATAAAATGCTGTACTTACCTCACACTTAGGATCTACACTGACTATGGAAGCAGTTCTGATCATGGGTGCTTTATGTCTGGTTTTAGTAGATATTATATAGTTATACTCATACTGGAAGAGATCTGTCCTTGGATCCCAAGGTCGAAGGTCCGAGTATTGATAAACATAAACACCGCTCACTGGATCCTGCCAAAAAAAATTACATCAATTAATCATGAAGGTTACCCATGTAATTTGTCACCAATACTGGAGGTGATAAACGATTATACAGAATACATTCAAATTTCACATTTCCTGATGTACATTCTCTTAAGAGTATTTATGGTACCTTTAAATGCACAAACGTGGTCCAGGTCCAGTAACTGAATGAGTGACCATGTGAACACAAGCATCAACCTTCATTTGGGAAACCTTAACAAGCTATGGGTTTTCTGTTTCCTGAACTTCTCAGAAAAAATTGAAATGTTCTTGCCTCTGAATAAATTACTCACTGGATGTTTTTTATGCAACCTGCCTGTATCTGTTTGATATCAAATAATAGTTCCGGAATCATTGTTCCATGGACCCATCTCAAACAACATCTTAACTGGAAATGAAAGTTACAGAAATAGATACCAAGAACCACACAGGAATGAAAAGAGTACTGTAAATGTATATCAAATGTTAATGTCAAAGAAATGACCAGTAATTTAACCAGCGTAAAATGTTTAACAGGATTCTGTTTCACACACAATAGTATCTCCCTGGATACACAAATAACCTGCACATAGAAGAGGTATTGTGCCTTTTTGTTCTTTATCTCCCTGGATAGTTGTTGTCTACCAATCTACTACTATCCTCAATAGTCTCCATATGATTACACCATCTTCACATAATTTCGGTCAAAGAGTAAGTAAAGATCTTCTCAAATTCAATGCATCTCTCATAAGTTTAATATTTTCTGTATTTTTACCAAGGATAGTCATGTATTTAAGGCTTGAACACTATAAAGAATGAAATGGCAAATACATGATTAAGGAGTAAGGTTAGGGTGGAGTAGAATGTCTGTTATCTTGTCCTCTTATCTGGTATACACATTACAGTTACACACACTAACCTGTGTAAAGTACCTTGGTACCCATTCTTCACACTTTGCTTTTCTCTCGTTGGCTGCACTCCGTTGTGCTTCCTCCAAAATGGTTTTTTCTTCAGTAGCTGCAATCTGTAAAACATTAACATAAGTTTTTGAATCACTATAAATTTTGACAGCTTATCTACCCACTTGCTTTTCTAACTACACATTCTGATCTACATCTGCTATATATGGGTTTTTCCATTATAAAATATTGTGGATTATGCAAAACAAACAAAGAGAGTCTTAATGCATTCTTTCAAAAACTACACAGATGCCTTAAGGGTCATTTTTGGCCTCATTTATGTTTCTAGTACTGTATATATAAATGCTGATCTAAAAAATAATTGAGAACATCTGATGATGATGATGCTAAGACACTAGAGGTGCACCTGGATTGCTAAAGCTTCTACAAGACCACAAACTACTGCAAAAAGACTTGTGTAAGGCATTCAGCTTGAGCAGAAAACTCATGGAATTACTCAGAGAAAAATGTCATATAAAAGCTGAGGAAAAATGTACTAAGGATCCCTAAAAGAAAGAAATAAAGGATTTGGGAGTGACTATAAATACAGTGGACCCCCGGTTTTCGTGATTTTTTCGTTCCAGAATGCTGTTCAAGTGCTATTACCAAACGAATTTATTCCCATAAGGAATAATGTAAATTAGACTAGTCCTTTTAGACCCCCAAAAATACACTTTCAAAAGCACTTACAAAAATACACTTACATAATTGTTCGAGTTTGGAGCATAACGAACACCGGGGGTCCACTGTAATTACTAAAACAACATAATGTTCAGATCCTATATAATACTAGCAACAGATGAGTAGGAAGACTCTTGGAACTCATCTAAGGTAAGCCAATGTTAACCTGGTACAGGAAGGCACTGCTTATACAGCAGGTTAGGTTCCAGGCTACCAGTGTAAAGTGAAAATAACTATAAAGTGAATCATAGCCTTTTTTTCACTTTCAAATGCATATAAAAGCCTTTTTTCAATGTCAAATTCATATAAAAGCCTGATAACATGCTTATACTATTACAGTGGACCCCCGGTTAACGGCCATAATTCGTTCCAGAATGCTGTTCAAGTGCCGTTACCGAACGAATTTATTCCCATAAGGAATAATGTAAATTAGATTAGTCCTTTTAGACCCCCAAAAATACACTTACGAAAGCACTTACAAAAATACACTTACATAATGGGTCGAGTTTTGAGCAGTACGTAAACCGGGGGTCCACTGTATATATAAAGTGAGCAATATAGCTAGGCCTTAAAAATGCATATACAGTATACACACATTATTATCCTTAAATTATTTTCATCCTTAGTTTATAGTGAGTGGTGAATATATTTATTGTAGGAAGTCTGAATAAATGAAGAATGGGTATAATTAAAAAACCTCTGCATTAGTGAAACGTGGTAAAACGGGGCCCTCCTGTATTTAATGACCAAATATGGATCAGATATGTGTTTTCTGTAGCATTTATCAAAACAAAGATTCATTTTAGTGCTGAAGGTGGTAAGTATAGTGCCTGCGCTCTGAAAGAGGGGTTGGAATACTGCAGTTCAAAAGGTCATTTAAACTGTGATGTGTGCACCTGTGGCAAGACAGCTACTGAATGAAGATTATTTTTTTTTTTTTTTTTTTTTGGGGGGGGGTCAACCTACCTTGGTAGGAGATGGCTGACCGAGTTTTAAAGAATCATAACAAAGATGGACTATATAGCAGTGATTTTGCTAGCAAAGGCATGCTACTAAATAGGTTATAGAAACAAATGATACATGATAATTTATACAGACAGATTTAAACATATTAGATTTGACTATCTTAAAAGAAAAAATAAGATAATAAAGGGCAAAATGAATTACTTTTAAAGTGTAACAAGTGATATGAAAAATGGATAGGGTCGATTTAGTCTCTCCTGCTGCAGGGAGAACCATAACGTGCATTCAAGCTAGCAAAACAAGCAAAAAAAGTACGAGAGAAAAATAACTCCTTTTAATAGAGCCATGAATGTTGGAAAGCACTGCAAGACTAGGATAGGTGCATAAATGTAGGAAACTTGAAGAGTCGGTGTAACATATTTGAAAAGGAAGATGGTCGACCACACATGACTGATATCCTGTAAACTACACTAAGTAATCAGAAACTCCCATGTACACTCGCCTTCAGTCTTCATGCTTACTTCCATTCCCCATACAGTTTCATGCATGACTAGAAAAACACAAATTTATATATGTAAAAGCTAAAATTTTAAGTGTACATATAAAAAATGTGGAAAAATTGAAAAGAATAAGTGACAGCTGGATGGCCAGGCAGAAAAGACACACACACGCGCACACACTCATTTCTCACCCAACATGCTTGTAACTCACCTGTCAGGCAAAATGATGAATTTCTCATTGAACACTCATATCTCACCTGTCAGGCAAACAATGCATTTCTAAACACACTTACTCATACCAGACAGTTTGCTTGTCAGGCAAACAGATAATTTCTTACAACACTTGTTACCTCACCTGTAGAGTAAACAATACATTTTTCACCTTACACATATACAGTGGTACCTCGACTTACGATGCTATCATCTTACGTTATATTCGATAACCGATTTTTATAACGTAAGAAATTAGAATGCGACATCCGATGATTGATTCGTCTTACGACTTTCGTACCGGACCTGTCCGCTTGGCGCCCAGCTGAGCGCGCACTCCAGGGAGCGTCAGTGCTATTGTTTACAAGCGGGCGACCACCCACCCACACCCACGCATTCATACCAGTATATTGTCATTATTCCACTGTTTTAGTGCTTGCAACTGCTAAATAAGCTACCATGGGTCCAAGGAAAGATCCTAGTGCTAAGCCTGTGGCAAAGGAACAGAAATATATGACGATAGAACTGAAGAAGGAGATAATAGAAAAATATGAAAGTGGAGTGCGTATCAGTGAGCTGGCCAGGCTGTATGGTAAACCCTATTCTACCATCGCTACCATTGTGGATAAGAAATATTCAAGTAAAATCAAGGAAGCTGTTGTTGCAAAAGGTGCATCTGTGATCACAAAACACAGACCACAAGTGCTGGAAAATGTGGAAAGGTTGTTGTTGGTGTGGATCAACGAGAAACAGTTAGCAGGAGATACTGTTTCGGAGGGAATAATATGTGAAAAAGCAAGGCAGTTGCATGATGATCTCCTTAAGAAAATGCCTGCAACGAGTGAAGTGAGCGAATTTAAAGCCAGCAGAGGCTGGTTTCAAAAATTTAAGAAGCGTACTGGCATACATAGTGTTGTGAGGCATGGTGAGGGAGCCAGTTGTGACAAAAGTGCGGCTGAAAATATGTGCCTGAATTCCAGGAGTACCTAGAGGCTGAACAATTCCTCCCCCAACAAGTGTTTAATTGTGATGAAACAGGCCTGTTCTGGAAGAAAATGCCCAACAGAACCTACATTACTCAGGAGGAAAAGGCACAGCCAGGACATAAGCCTATGAAAGACAGGCTAACTTTGATGCTCTGTGCCAATGCCAGTGGTGATTGCAAAGTGAAGCCTTTACTAGTGTATCTTTTTGAAAATCCCAGTGTTTGGCAGATGCGGTGTCAGCAAGTCTAACTTGTGTGTGATGTGGAGGTCTAACAAAAGGCATGGGTCACAAAGGACATTTTCTTAGATTGGTTCAATGGCGTGTTTGGCCCCAGTGTGAAGAAATATCTATTGGACAATAATTTGCCACTTAAGTGCCTCCTGATAATGGACAATGCTCCTTGTCATCCTCCAAACTTGGTAGAGAAAATTGTGGACGAGTTTAAATTCATCAAAGTGAAGTTCTTGCCCCTAATACCACTCCTCTCCTCCAGCCCATGGACCAGCAGGTCATTTCCAACTTTAAAAACTCTATACCAAAGCAATGTTTCAAAAGTGCTTTGATGTGACCACAGACATGAACATAACCCTAAGAGAATTTTGGAAAAACATTTCCATATGCTGCATTGTGTACACCTTATAGGTAAGGCTTGGGAGGGAGTGACTACCAGGACTTTGAACTCTGCCTGGAGAAAATTGTGGCCAGACTGTGTCCTAGAGAGGGATTTTGAAGGTTTTGGGGCTGAGCCTCAGAACCCTGAGCATGAGCCTGAGCCTGTTTTGGAAGAAATTGTGGAATTGGGCAAGTCTTTGGGGTTAGAGGTGAGTGGTGAGGATGTGGAACAGTTGGTGGAGGAGCACAAGGAAGAGCTAACCACTGAAGATCTGCAAGAGCTTCAACAGCAACTGGAACAAGAGAGCAGAGGTCAGGACAATGGTTCAGAGGAGGAGGAGGAGGTGGAACAAAAATGGAAGAATGTGCCTTCTTCAAGGATTAGGGAGATCTGTGCCAAATGGAGTGATGTGCAAGCATTTATGGATGAATATCACCCTAACCATGCTGTTGCAGGCCGTGCTGGCAACCTGTACAATGACACAGTGGTGTGTCATTTCAGGGATGTGTTAAAGAATCGCCAGACACAGAGCTCCCTGGACAAATTTGTTGTTAGAAAGAGGTCCAGTGACTCTCAAGCTGGTCCTAGTGGCATTCAAAGAAAAGGGAAGTAACCCCAGAAAAGAACTTACCACCTGCAGTGTTAATGGAAGGGATTCCCTTCCAAACACTAGCATACTACTCCACCTTCTCCCTCCTCCCGTCCTCCACACATCAACAACTCTTCAATAAATGTAAGTGACATGTTATTGTTCAATATTTGCATGCTTATTTAGATATTCTTTATTAAATTATTTATTATTTAATGTCCAAAAGTTCTAAAAAATATTTTATTTAACTACTTTTGGAAGTCTTGGACGGATTAAATTTATTTCCATTATTTCTTATGGGGAAAATTGATTCGTTTAACGATTGTTTCGTCTTAAGATATGCCCTCTCTGACGGATTAATATCGTAAGTCGAGGTACCACTGTACTTCATCTATTAGGGAAACCATACATTTCTCACCACACATTCATATCTTACTTGTAAGGCAAATGATACATTTCTTACCATTCACTTGTACTTCACCTGTAAGGCAAACAATACATTTCTCACCACACAAATTTCACTTGTGAAGCAAGCAATACATTTCTCATCACTCATACCTCACTTGTAAGGCAAACAATTTGTTTCTCACCACTCATACCTTACCTGCAAGGCAAATAATACATTACTCACTACTAAGTGATGGACAATCTAAATTCTTTTGCTGATACCAATACTCAAGTTTAGGTCGATAGTGATGCCATCAACATTAACCAGTGCCCACCAATATTGATACTTTGGCACACCCCTACCAATTACTCACTCATACCTCACCTATAAGCCAAACTATACAGTTCTTACCACACGTTCAGTCACACCTCACCTGTAAGGCAAACAGCATGCTTCTTACCATTCAGTCATAGGTCATCTGATTAGCAAACAATACAATTTTTGACACAGTTACTTTTTGCTGATGATACTGTGCTTATGGGAGATTCTAAAGAAAAGTTGCAAAGGTTAGTGGACGAGTTTGGGAGAGTGTGTAAAGGTAGAAAGTTGAAAGTGAACATAGATAAGAGTAAGGTGATGAGGGTATCAAATGATTTAAATAAAGAAAAATTGGATATCACATTGGAGAGAGGGATTATGGAAGAAGTAAATGTTTTCAGATATTTGGGAGTTGACTTGTCAGTGGATGGGTTTATGAAGGATGAGGTTAACCATAGAAATGATGAAGGAAAAAAGGTGAGTGGTGCGTTGAGGTATCTGTGGAGACAAAAAACGTTATCCATGGAGGCAAAGAAGGGAATGTACAAAAGTATAGTGGTACCAACACTCTTATATGGGTGTGAAGCATGGGTTGCAAATGCTGCAGCGAGGAGGCGGCTGGAGGCAGTGGAGATGTCCTGTCTAAGGGCAATGTGTGGTGTAAATATTATGCAAAAAATTAGGAGTGTGGAAATTAGGAGGTGTGGAGTTACTAAAAGTATTTGTCAGAGGGCTGAAGAGGGGTTGTTGAGGTGGTCTGGTCATTTAGAGAGAATGGATCAAAGTAGAATGACTTGGAGAGCGTATAAATCTGTAGGGTAAGGAAGGCGGGGTAGGGGTCGTCCTCGAAAAGGTTGGAGGGAGGGGGTAAAGGTGGTTTTGTGGACGAGGGGCTTGGACTTTCAGCAAGCATGTGTGAGCGTGTTAGATAAGAGTGAATGGAGACGAATTGTTTTTGGGACCTGACGAGCTGTTGGAGTGTGAGCAGGGTAATATTGTGTGAAGGGATTCAGGGAAACCAGTTAATTGATTTAGTTGGACTTGAGTCCTGAAAATGGGAAGTACAATGCCTGCACTTTAAAGGAGGGGTTTGGGATAGTGACTGCTGGGAGGGACTTATTCTCAGCTGTCGTATCTGAGTGCCTCTGCAAAGACAGTGATTATGTATGAGTGATGTGAAGGTGTTGAATGATGATGAAAGTATTTTCTTTTTGGTGATTTTCTTTCTTTTTGGGTCACCCTGCCTCGGTGGGAGACGGCCGACTTGTTGAAGAAGAAGAAAAAAAAAAATTGCCACACATTTTACCTGCCAAGCAAATATTGCATCTACAAATTTTAGTAAATGTTTTACACCAACAGGTTTTGTTCATATAAGCATTTTGGTTTTAATGTTGTTGTACTGCAAATGGTAAACACTTCAATTATTTTTGCTGTTTGTTTAAATGACACACAAACACACACCAATTATTTTCTTTTATCTACATTTCAATGGCAAACACACATGTTGCCTTTAATGTTTGTATAATATTACAATTACTGTTACCAGTATACAATATTTACCAGTCTTACCTGATCATCATTTTTAATGGCATATGAAACTAGCTGCCAGAGTCTCTCTGACTCAAACTGCCCCTGCTGGTCAAGTGCCACCGTGTACCGCTCAAGTCGCTGGGACTTCACTTCGGGAGTAGCATGCCACAATACTTCTTCTTCCTAAAATGCAATGATAATATACAGTATTATTATGATTATTAAAAAGTCTCAATTACAGTCATCGAAATTACCTTCTATCTCCTATTTACCTTAATGAACTGGAAGACCAGAAGACAGGGTAAATCTTGTAAGTAAAAAAAGCCTATATTTTGAAAACTTGCTAAAAATCTAATTATTATTTATTATTGTTCAGGAAGAACACTTGAAGGTGAACTGCATTAAAACTGGTTAAAGATTAAGAGTCCATAAATAATTTGATTTTGTCATATACAACTCCAACATGTATTACTCTCAGCTACAACATTCACAAAAGTTACACAAAGTTAAGGCTCCCAAAAAATACCTTTCCAGTAGGCTTTTTTTTTTTTGCCACATTAACTTTTCTTTACTAAGAAAGGTGATTCAAATAAGGAAACACATTCATTATCACTCATTAATTCAATGAGCCCCTGAAGCACAAAATCTCCACTCATCCTTCAGTGTGTAGGATCTGTACTTCCAACCTCCATTTTAAGTGTCAGTCTATTAATATGTCGAGGGTCAAAAAGTCAACTGCAGTCATAACACACAGCTTGAATTTGCATAACTATTGCTGCTCAGTTTCAACAAACACCAATAGCAGGACCTGCAATGACAAATAGACCACAGGAGGAAGAGCAAGGAAGGGAGGAGGAAGAAAGGAAAGAAGGAAGAGAAAGGAAGGAAAGGAGGAGGAGGAGGAAGGAAGGGAGGAGGAAGGGAGAGAGAAGGAAGGGAGGGAGAAGGAAGGGTAGGAGGGAGGAAGGAAGGAAGGTGGAAGGAGGAAGGAAGAGGTGTCAGTGGAGGATGAGGAGGAGAAGCTGGTGTCAGTAGCAGAGGTATCAAACACATAATTAATGTATAAAGGTTTATTCAGGAAAAAAAAAATATAGCAAGCATTCAAATATGAGATGGACTCACTATACTGACAGTTCCCACACCAGAAACGGACATAGTGAAACTCAGCAAGACAATACTTCAGAGTGAATATTTGTGCTGTATCGTAAGAAAGCGCCAAACTACTGTATAAGTGAGTCATACTCTAATAGATTGTGCCTAGGATCATTCATGAGTGTTCAGGAGAGCGAAAAGTAATGTGAAGGACCTGGGAGTGATGTCAGAGGATCTCACCTTCAAAGGCCACAACAAAATATCTACCGCATCTGCCAGGAAAATGAAATGATGGATCTACATTCTGCACTAACTGACAGCTGCAGCAGCAGCAGCAGCAGAGCAGTAGCAACAAGAACAATAGCAGCAGCAATAGCAGCAGCAGCAGCCAGAAACAGCAGCCAGCAGCAGCAAGTAACAGCAAACATAGCAGCAACAGGAACAATAGCTGCAGCAGCAGTCAGCCACTGCTGCCACCACCACTACCATGATGGTGGTGGTGGCAGCGGCAGCGGCACCAGCAGCAGCCACTTGCTGCTGGCAACACTGCTTCCATGGTAGGAACAGCAGCAGCAGTGTCATCATTGCTACCATAGTAGGAACAGCAGCAGCAGCCAGCTGCTGCTGCCACCATCACCACCACAGTAGGAACAGTAGTAGCAGAAGTAAGAGCAACAGAGAGAAGCAGGAGCAAAATAATTTCTCCTATAACTCTATACTTCTCTTCACTATTCTTGTTTTCCAAAAATGAAAAAAAGATGCTCACTCTTTAAAAGGAAAGTACCTACTGATTTTTATGTCTATCAACAGAATATTTTTCCACATTTTTTTGTCCTAACAAATCTAAAAACCTAATAAAACCTAACATATCAGCTAAGAAAATAATTCTTAAGTATGAGTCTTACATCAGAAGCTAAAGACCGATGCCAGTGTTAAAAAAAAAAAAAAAAAAAAAAAAAAAAACGAAATTAAAAATGGCAGAACCATTCCACTCACCCCAGTTCGTTTATCTGTGAGGGTGATTTTACCATCCCAATGTCCGTCTAGGGTTGCTAGAGTGTCTTTTCCTAACTTTAGCTTCCCACTCAACATATTGTTGGCATCACCACCACTCAAAAAAGGCTGCAAACAAAATAATAATTAATATGCAAAATATATTTACACAAACAAAATTTGAGTCACTAAAATATATTGAATGTTGAACAAGAGTATGCTCCTAAACCTTTCCCCATGGTTAAGCATTTGTCTAAATTGATCTAAATCAATTATCTAAATTTATGTACTATATTAGGAGCATTAAAGAAACAGGAATAAGTAGAAAATGACCACAACATACAAATTCTTCATCAGCGTTCACCAGAACTATCTCCCACATTCACTGGATGAGGCAGCATACTCAGCACTGAGGATAAACTAGTACCAGTACACTATCAAATACTCATTATTATCTAAGCTACATCAAAGATCAAGTGTAAAGTGCTGTACCCTACACAGTATAAGGTGCTGCACTCTACCCTGTGAAATGCTGTACCCTACCCAGTGTGAAGTGCTGTACCCAACCCAGTGTGAAGTGCTGTACCCTACCCAGTGTGAAGTGCTGTACCCTACCCAGTGTGAAGTGCAGTACCCAACCCAGTGTGAAGTGCTGTACTCTACCTAGTGTGAAGTGCTGTACTCTACCTAGTGTAAAGTGCTGTACTCTACCTAGTGTAAAGTGCTGTACTCTACCTAGTGTAAAGTGCTGTACTCTACCTAGTGTAAAGTGCTGTACTCTACCTAGTGTAAAGTGCTGTACTCTACCTAGTGTAAAGTGCTGTACTCTACCTAGTGTAAAGTGCTGTACTCTACCTAGTGTAAAGTGCTGTACTCTACCTAGTGTAAAGTGCTGTACTCTACCTAGTGTAAAGTGCTGTACTCTACCTAGTGTAAAGTGCTGTACTCTACCTAGTGTAAAGTGCTGTACTCTACCTAGTGTAAAGTGCTGTACTCTACCTAGTGTAAAGTGCTGTACTCTACCTAGTGTAAAGTGCTGTACTCTACCTAGTGTAAAGTGCTGTACTCTACCTAGTGTAAAGTGCTGTACTCTACCTAGTGTAAAGTGCTGTACTCTACCTAGTGTAAAGTGCTGTACTCTACCTAGTGTAAAGTGCTGTACTCTACCTAGTGTAAAGTGCTGTACTCTACCTAGTGTAAAGTGCTGTACTCTACCTAGTGTAAAGTGCTGTACTCTACCTAGTGTAAAGTGCTGTACTCTACCTAGTGTAAAGTGCTGTACTCTACCTAGTGTAAAGTGCTGTACTCTACCTAGTGTAAAGTGCTGTACTCTACTATTAAGTCTGACTCTACCTAGTGTAAAGTGCTGTACTCTACCTAGTGTAAAGTGCTGTACTCTACCTAGTGTAAAGTGCTGTACTCTACCCTAGTGTAAAGTGCTGTACTCTACCTAGTGTAAAGTGCTGTACTCTACCTAGTGTAAAGTGCTGTACTCTACCTAGTGTAAAGTGCTGTACTCTACCTAGTGTAAAGTGCTGTACTCTACCTAGTGTAAAGTGCTGTACTCTACCTAGTGTAAAGTGCTGTACTCTACCTAGTGTAAAGTGCTGTACTCTACCTAGTGTAAAGTGCTGTACTCTACCTAGTGTAAAGTGCTGTACTCTACCTAGTGTAAAGTGCTGTACTCTACCTAGTGTAAAGTGCTGTACTCCACCAAGTTTGAATATCTGTACTCTACTTGGTACACTTCAATATATATTGTACCACAAGGATTATCACTCTGCAGAGTTCTACTGTATACAAATTATGTACATAATGAAACTCCAAAAATAATAATAAAAAAAAAAATTCACAAATATTAGAATGTTTAAAACATATAACTTGTTGAAAGGAGCTGTCAAAGTAATAAAATTTAAGTTAATATTATAAAAGTTACACACATTTTAGAAGCAATTAATAAACCTTGTACAAGAGAGGAAAAAAGGTTAAACAACAGTCACACTTCTAACTAATGCACAAATAACCCACAAGTAGGAGAAAGACACTCATGATGAGCATTAACTAATTAAGTAACTAATCACACACTAACACCTGAAGGTAATGGAGCCAGTATATATACTGACTTCCTTACCTTTGTGTGTTAGTGTGTCTAGTTGATGGCCCAAGTTGAACCAAAACGTTGTCATAATTTCTTTCTCCTAAGTGCGAATTATTTGTGTATTGTTCCAGTCATGCTATTGTGCCTTTTTGTTCTTTACTTCAGACTAATGGAAGTGAACAGATTTGGATGTCATAATAATCACAGACAATATGAACATACACACAACCTATCCAATAAAGAATGCGGCAAACTAATAAACACTTGCACCTGATATTCTTACCCGTAATTTGAATTCTAGCTCTGTTCTATAACCAGTCTTCTCACAGTCTATAGTGACTTTCCCACCAAGTTCCATAGTCAGTGTGCCCATCAGGATGCCTTTGCAGTGAGCATATGGCATGTTCATGACATAATCTTCTCCTCGGGGTAGCAATGTTAGTAAAACGTTGCCATCCAATATAGCAGAAGTTGAATTACCTTAAAAAGAAAATAATTATAATCCAAATGCAAAATCCTAAAAGCTGTATTAATAAATTAAACCCCCAAAAATGAGCCAAGGTCTTATGTAATTAACAAATAAGATTGTTGCCTTCATGTTTAAATATCATTTATTTTAATGTCTATGATCCTCATTTATGTAGGGGTATAATTAAAGTAAAATAATGTAAGGAGAATACTGGAATTTTTGCACCAGGTATTTTGATCAGTAAGTTAAAAAACAGTGATAAACAGATAGCAATATCAGTTAATATGAATAGTAAGATGGACACAACTATACTCTTGGTATATATGGCTCAATTAACCTTTAGTATTTTTTTTTTATCACATTAGCTATTTCCCACCAAGGATGGACACCTAAAGAAGGATATACATTCAGAGGATTCAAATGAAGGACCATATGATATAATTCATCTTCAACAAACAATTTGGTTCTGGAGTGCCAAATTTATATGAAAAAAAAAATCTGTTATAAGTGCCTTAAAAAGGAGTACATTGGTCATCTATACTTCCTCACTCTTTCCATAACAAGAATTATTGAAACTTGACCTCACTGAACATCATATTGTTGTGGGTAGCACACTGGAGACTTTATTTATATCAGATTGGAGGTTAGCCATGTCCTCAGTGGATGCCACTCATACAGATTCCAATAACATCTGCAAAGAATTATATGGGTGCTATGATATATGCCTCTGCCTATGTTGGATATGAGAATAAGAAACAGGCCAGTCTGATGCCTTAGAAAACAGAGCTTTTCACTATGGTATGCACCAATTTGACTCTGTTCACTACTGTGCTTTTCTAGTTATTCATTTTGCATGCATTTTGTTAACTATTACATCATGGTCACATTTGTCAAAGGCTTTTGCAATGTCAATGTAAACTACATCGGCATTTTGCTTGTCTTCCACTGTATCTCACATCATGTAATTCAAGCAATTGCAAGAGGCAGGAGTGACCTGCTATAAACTCATGCTACCCTGGGCTGTGTAACTGCTGAGATGCCATGTGATTATTAATCTTGCTTCTTAATATAATGTAGGATAACAGCACTAACAGTCTATAGTTTCTTTCTTTACTGCCACCTTTGTGGGGTGGGGCTATGTCAGTGGATTTATAATGAGTGCAGGATGATTCCTGTGTTCAGGCTCCTCCTCCATATAATAGTTAAGGCACGAGATAGTAGTTTCTTGCAGTTCTTGATGAACAGGTTCTTAAGTCAGGGCCTGGGGTAGAGTACAGGGGCATGCAATTGATGGATTTTTCAAAGTCAAAGGATTGAATTCCCCTCTACTTATAGCATAGGTTCCTGCAAGTATAAGATAACACTGAGGTGTACGAATAAAAAGAAAGTTATTAAGTGTATAAAAAGCAAATAACGATGGAAAAACCATAAGGCATAGCCCTACCAAGGGTACATAATGACAGCATGTGATTATACACAAATAACCAGCACACAGGAGAATGAAACTTATGATGTTTCGGTCTGAATTGGACCATTAACTAGTCTCCTACGTGCGGGTTATTTGTGTATTGTTCCAGTGTCAGTATTGTGCCTTTTTATTCTTCATGTGATTATGTTATTAAAATGCATACCATAGAATTTTGATTTGGCTAAAACAGTAGTAGTAAGTGAAAATCCTTCTTGTCTATTGGTTACGTAGATTGCAGACACTGGAGGATGATGTGACACCTGGAATACAAAATATCACTTTATAAAATTTTACAAAACAATAACAGCACTAAACTTAAAACCCATTACTAAATTAATACTCATATGTTCATTGATCCTAGGTAGTAGGTTGGTAGACAGCAACCGCCCAGGGAGGTACTACCGTCCTGCCAAGCGAGTGTAAAACGAAAGCCTGTAATTGTTTTACATGATGGTAGGATTGCTGGTGTCTTTTTTTCTGTCTCATAAACACGTGGGATAAAAGTTATATCTTGCTACTTCTACTTACACTTAAGTCACACTACACATGCATGTTTTTTTTTTTTTCAACAAGTCGGCCGTCTCCCACTGAGGCAGGGTGACCCAAAAAGAAAGAAAATCCCCAAAAAGAAAATACTTTCATCCTCATTCAACACTTCACCACACTCATACATAATCACTGTCTTTGCAGAGACGCTCAGATACAACAGCTGAGAATAGTCCCTCCCAGCTGTCACTATACCAGACCCCTCCTTTAAAGTGCAGGCATTGTACTTCCCATTTCCAGGACTCAAGTCCAACTAAATCAATTAACTGGTTTCCCTGAATCCCTTCACAAAATGTTAACCTGCTCACACTCCAACAGATCGTCATGTCCCAAAAACCATTCGTCTCCATTCACTCCCATCTAACACGCTCACACATGCTTTCTGGAAGTCCAAGCCCCTCGCCCACAAAACCTCCTTTACCCCGTCCCTCCAACCTTTTCTAGGACGACTCCTACCCCGCCTTCCTTCCCCTACAGATTTATATGCTCTCCAAGTCATTCTACTTTGATCCATTCTCTCTAAATGACCAAACC
The DNA here is from genome assembly GCA_009830355.1 of Cherax destructor. Taxonomy (NCBI): domain Eukaryota; kingdom Metazoa; phylum Arthropoda; class Malacostraca; order Decapoda; family Parastacidae; genus Cherax; species Cherax destructor. The sequence continues at coordinate 18,843 of WNWK01013311.1, forward strand.
ACCTCAACAACCCCTCTTCAGCCCTCTGACAAATACTTTTAGTAACTCCACACCTTCTCCTAATTTCCACATTCCGAATTTTCTGCATAATATTTACACCACACATTGCCCTTAGACAGGACATCTCCACTGCCTCCAGCCTCCTCCTCGCTTCAGCATTTGCAACCCATGCTTCACACCCATATAAGAGTGTTGGTACCACTATACTTTCGTACATTCCCTTCTTTGCCTCCATGGATAACGTTTTTTGTCTCCACAGATACCTCAACGCACCACTCACCTTTTTTCCTTCATCAATTCTATGGTTAACCTCATCCTTCATAAACCCATCCGCTGACACGTCAACTCCCAAATATCTGAAAACATTTACTTCTTCCATAATCCCTCTCTCCAATGTGATATCCAATTTTTCTTTATTTAAATCGTTTGATACCCTCATCAACTTACTCTTATCTATGTTCACTTTCAACTTTCTACCTTTACACACCCTCCCAAACTCGTCCACTAACCTTTGCAACTTTTCTTTAGAATCTCCCATAAGCACAGTATCATCAGCAAAAAATAACTGTCAACTCCCATTTTGCATTTAATTGCCCATAATTTAATCGCACCCCTCTCCCCAACACCCTAGCATTTACTTCTTTTACAACCCCATCTATAAATATATTAAACAACCATGGTGACATTACATATCCCTGTCTAAGACCTACTTTTACTGGGAAGCAATCTCCTTCTCTCCTACACACCCTAACCTGAGCCTCACTATCCTCATAAAAACTCTTTACAGCCTTCAGTAACTTACTACCTATTCCATACACTTGCAACATTTGCCACATTGCTCCCCTATCCACTCTATCATATGCCTTTTCTAAATCCATAAATGCAATGAAAACTTCTCTACCTTTATCTAAATACTGTTCACATATATGCTTCACTGTAAACACTTGATCTACACATCCCCTACCCACTCTAAAGCCTCCTTGCTCATCTGCAATCCTACTCTCTGTCTTACCTCTAATTCTTTCAATAATAACCCTGCCATACACTTTACCTGGTATACTCAGTAAATTTATTCCCTATAATTTTACACTCTCTTTTATCCCCTCCCTTTATATAAAGGAACTATACATGCTCTCTGCCAATCCCTAGGTACCTTCCCCTCTTTCATACATTTTTTTTTTTTTTTTTCAACAAGTCGGCCGTCTCCCACCGAGGCAGGCACTATATCCTCCCCTGCTTTTAACATTTCTGTCATGATCCCGTCAGTTCCAGCTGCTTTACCCCTTTTCATTCTACGTAATGCCTCACGCACCTACCCCACACTCACATCCTGCTCTTTTTCACTCCTAAACGATGTTGTACCTCCTTGGCCAGTACATGAAAAAACCACCTCCCTTTTTTCATTGACATTTAAAAGTTCCTCAAAATATTCCCGCCATCTACCCAATACCTCCAGCTCTATAGCCACAAATTTCTGCCCCACATTCTAATACTGCATTTTTAAAATAATCCCAACTCTCTTCAACCCCCCCACTACTCATACTTGCACTAGTCCACCTTTCTGCCAATAGTTGCTTATATCTCACCCTAACTTCCTCCTCCCTTAGTTTATACACTTTTACCTCTCTCTTACTTGCTGTTGCCATTTTCTTTTTGTCCCATCTACCTTTTACTCTAACTGTAGCTACAACCAAATAATGATCCGATATATCTGTTGCCCCTCTATAAACATGTACATCCTGAAGCCTACCCATCAACCTTTTATCCACCAATACATAATCCAACAAACTACTTTCCTTACGTGCTATATCATACCTTGTATATTTATTTATCCTCTTTTTCATAAAATATGTATTACTTATTACCAAACCTCTTTCTACACATAGCTCAATTAATGGTTCCCCATTTACATTTACCCCTGGCACCCCAAATTTACCTACTACTCCCTCCACAACATTTTTACCCACTTTAGCATTAAGATCCCCAACCACAATTACTCTCTCACTTGGTTCAAAACTCCCCACACACTCACTCAACATTTCCCAAAATCTCTCTCTTTCCTCTACACTTCTCTCTTCTCCAGGTGCATAAACACTTACTATAACCCACTTTTCACATCCAACCTTTATTTTACTCCACATAATCCTTGAATTTATACATTTATATTCCCTCTTTACCTGCCATAACTGATTATTCAACATTATTGCCACTCCTTCTTTAGCTCTAACTCTATTTGAAACCCCTGACCTAATCCCATTTATTTCTCCCCACTGAAACTCTCCTACCCCCTTCAGCTTTGTCTCACTTAAAGCCAGGACATCCAGCTTCTTTTCATTCATAACATCTACAATCATTGTAGGTAGTAGGTTGGTAGACAGCAACCGCCCAGGGAGGTACTACCGTCCTGCCAAGTGAGTGTAAAACGAAAGCCTGTAATTGTTTTACATGATGGTAGGATTGCTGGTGTCTTTTTTCTGTCTCATACACATGCAAGATTTCAGGTACATCTTGCTACTTCTACTTACACTTAGGTCACACTACACATTCATGTACAAGCATATATATACACACCCCTCTGGGTTTTCTTCTATTTTCTTACTAGTTCTTGTTCTTATTTCCTCTTATCTCCATGGGGAAGTGGAACAGAATTCTTCCTCCATAAGCCATGCGTGTCGTAAGAGGCGCCTAAAATGCCTGGAGCAAGGGGCTAGTAACCCCTTCTCCTGAATAAATTACTAAATGTAAAAGGAGAAACTTTCGTTTTTCCTTTTGGGCCACCCTGCATCGGTGGGAAACGGCTGACGTGTTGAAAGAAGAAGAAAAGGAGAAACTTTCGTTTTTCCTTTTGGGCCACCCCGCTTCAGTGGGAAACGGCCGACGTGTTGAAAGAAGAAGAAAAGGAGAAACTTTCGTTTTTCCTTTTGGGCCACCCTGCATCGGTGGGAAACAGCTGACGTGTTGAAAGGAAAGGATCTACAATCATCTCTTTCTTATCATTCGCATCATGCATGTACAAGCATATATACACACACGCTCCTCTGGGTTTTCTTCTGTCTTCTTACTAGTTCTTGTTCTTCTTTATTTCCACTTATCTCCATGGGGAAGTAAAACAGAATTCTTCCTCCGTAAGCCATGCGTGTCGTAAGAGGCAACTAAAATGCTGGGAGCATGGGGCTAGTAACCCCTTCTGTATACATTACTAAAGTTAGAAAGAGAAACTTTGATTTTTCTCTTTGGGCCACCCCGCCTTGGTGGGAAACGGCTGACGTGTTGAAAGAAGAAAGAAGAAGGGGCTAGTAACCCCCTTCTCCTGTATGCATTACTAAATTTAAAAGGAGAAACTTTAGTTTTTTCTTTTGCGCCACTCTGCCTCAGTGGAATATGGCCGGTGCATTGAAAGAAAGAAAAGATGTTCATTGATAATACATATAAGGAGGCACAGTGTGGGACATGTCAAATCTGATACTGTGCAACAAAAGATATTCTTTCAACAAACCGGACGTATCCGACCAAGGCAGGGTGGCCCAAAAAGAAAAACGAAAGTTTCTCTTTTTAAATTTAGTAATATATACAGGAGAAGGGGTTACTAGCCCCTTGCTCCCAGCATTTTAGTCGCCTCTTATGACACACATGGCTTCTGTTCTGCTTCCCTGTGGAGATAAGAGGAAATACAAGAACTATTAAGAAAATAGGAGAAAACCCAGATAGGTATGTAAATATATGCATGTATATGCATGTGCAGTGTGACCTACGTGTAAGTAGAAGTAACAAGATATACCTGGTATTCTGTATGTTTATATGACAGAAAAAAAAGACATCAGCAATCCTACCAAAATGTAAAACAATTACAGGTTTCCATTTCACACTCAATTGGTAGGACGGTACCTCCCAATTGAGGATGCAGTCATTATTAATGTTAATTTAAATCAAAACCATGTTTTAATTGAAGCAATATTATGTTTCAACATACTGTACCTGCTCTGCAACATAGAAGGTGCGTGATCCATTGGGATGTCTCCAATAGCAGCGAAACGTTTCCCCAAGAATGGGATTGTAAGGCTTCTTGAGTCCCTTTGGCTTCTTATAAAATCCTGAGAGGTACCACCTGGTAACTTGCTTCATACGTGTGAATGGGTCATCTTCTTGTACGGCTCTGTTTGCACACATGTTATTGTTAGTGTCACAGCCTGCACTCACATGCAAAAATGTATATGGCAACTGTGTTGTGAAGTATGTGTACACATATAGTTCCAGCTATCTTATACCTAAACTCTCAGTTCAAAAAATCAGAAAATAAATTTACTATGATGTATTTTTTTTTTTTTGGGGGGACAGGTAATGAAAATGTGGGAGAGTATTGACAGTGATAGAAATTAATGTGTTGATTTGCTATAATATATATAAAATATATTAAATGATATACAGAAATCAAAACAAGAGACAGAAGACTATTCAAATTATATTTAACTATAAGCTATAATGATTAATGAAAAATAATAATAATAATAAGTCTAAGACCATTCTGTCATACTAATTACTATCAATAAGAATTCTGCCATTCTCTTCTCCATTCAGTGGTAATTCCATATACTCCTGCTTCTATTATCTCTCTCTCTTTGTAAAGACCTTATTTATCAGACAGACACTTCTGTTGTTGGCTCAGTAACAGTCTTTCCCTCAATTTTGTTATATGTGAAGGATTATAACAAAAATGTTTATTTGCTCTGTTCCTAAGCATCATCAATGGATTTGCCTTGCTTCTTATTCTTGTTTGTGGGATTAGATTTTGCATGTATGTGGATAAGGACAAATTCCCCAGTACCTGAAGTGGTACAGGTCGGCCATCACTAATCCGGCAATCAGTTATCCGGTTCCATCAGTAATCCGGCACTAATTTTGGCTAGCATAATTTCAAATTTCACCATTATACTGACTCAAATCATTAAACTGACTCAGAAATTGTGAAGATGGTTGTAAATCCACAGCAGTAAGCCAGTAGAGGAGAAAGCAATGAGGAAGATGTAGCAGAAAACCACTCTGTAATCCGGCAAACTCACTAATCCGGCACACTACAGGTCCCAATGATGCAGGATTAGTGATGGACAACCTGTACAGATAGCTGGTGACTACCTTGTTGCAGTGTTCAACAAGGCAGTCTCAAAAATGAGTTCTATAACTTTAATTTCCATGTTATGGAAACATAACATATCTCAAAGCTCAGTATCATCGATTTAACTTACTTAAATTTTGTCTTTTTATTCCTTTGGACCCTGGATAAACTCTTTTCTCCTTATTACTAAGAAAATACAGAAGGATAAGAGGGTGCTATGAGCAACACACACAGGTAGAACAGCTATTATGTGTCAACCACATAAGGTAACAGGATAGTTGCAAGGACATGTCAAGTACACATGATCCATGAAAGGAGGGAAGAATAAAGACTAAAGATGTTACAGAAATTCAAAACAATAAATAATGCAAGATTTGAAGAAGAAAATTACATTATTTTAAGAGTATGAGGGCTGCACCAACCATCAAATGGTCTATCAGGAAAGAGGAAGACAACAGAAAACAAAAAAACAAAACTAAAATACATGTAGGGAAACAGCATCAGATAGACATTCATCTTTTTAGAGGGGTGACAGATATATACGCTCATTATTTAGTAGTAGCCAATGTGAAAATAAGAGGGAGATGGGGTACAAGGAGAATGTCACAGGTAAGTAAGAGAGAAATGAAAGTTTATAAATTAAAGGAGATAGTTAGGGTAAACCTAGGTAGTAGGTTGGTACACAGCAACCGCCCAGAGAGGTACTACTATCCTGCCAAGTGAGAGTAAAACGAAAGCCTGTAATTGTTTTACATGATGGTAGGATTGCTGGTGTCTTTTTTCTGTCTCATAAACATGCAAGATTTCAGGTACATCTTGCTACTTCTACTTACACAGGTCACACTACACATTCATGTACAAGCATATATATACACACCCCTCTGGGTTTTCTTCTATTTTCTTACTAGTTCTTCTTCTTATTTCCTCTTATCTCCATGGCGAATTGGAACAGAATTCTTCCTCCGTAAGCCATGCATGTCTTAAGAGGCGACTAAAATGCCGGGAGCAAGGGGCTAGTAACTCCTTCTCCTATATATATTACTAAATGTAAAAGGGGAAACTTTCGTTTTTCCTTTTGAGCCACACTGCCTCGGTGGGAAACGGCCGACATGTTGAAAGAAATAAAGAAAGGATTGCTGGTGTCTTTTTTTCTGTCTCATAAACATGCAAGATTTCAGGTACGTCTTGCTACTTCTACTTATATTAAGGCCACACTGCACATGCCTATACAAGCATATATATACACACACCCTTCTGAGTTTTCTTCTATTTTTCTTACTAGTTCTTGTTCTTGTTTATTTCCACTTATCTCCATGGGAAAGTGGAACAGAATTCTTCCTCCGTAAGCCATGCGTGTTGTAAGAGGCAACTAATATGCCAGGAGCAGGGAGCTAGTAACCCCTTCTCCTGTATATATCACTAAATGTAAAAGAAGAAACTTTCGTTTTTTCTTTTGGGCCAACCCGCCTCGGTGGGATACGGCCGGTGCGTTACAAGAAGAAAGTAAGTTAGGGTAAAGAGCAAAGGGCTAGTAACCCCTTCTCCTGTATAAATTACTAAAGTTAAAAAGAGAAACTTTTGTTTTTCTTTTTGGGCCACCCCGCCTTGGTGGGAAGCGGCCGATTTGTTGAAAGAAGAAGAAGAAAAAGAAAAACTTTTGTTTTTCTTTTTAGGTCACCCTGCCTCGGTGGGATATGGCTGGTTTGTTGAAAAAAAAAAGTTAGGATAAAGTATAAGCAACTATTGGGAGAAAGGTGAGTTAGAGAGAGTGCATGTAATGAGGAGGGGTTGAGATATGGGGTAGATTGAAGAATGCAATGTCAGAGTGTGCAGCAGAAGTTTGTGGGTATAGCAGGGTGGGTGAAGGAGAGAAGAGATGTGATTGGTGGAATGACGTGGTAGAGAGAGTTGTAAGGGAGAAAAAGTTGGCATATGAAATGTTTTTATAATATAGAAGTGATATATGAAAAGAGGAGCATATGAAGAGTTAAGAGAGCAGTGAGGCAGTGCAAAAGGAGAGCTAATGAGAGAGTGAGAGATGTTTTATCAACAAATTTTGTTGAGAATAAGAAAATGTTTTAGAGATAAATGGGTTGAGAAAGCCTAGGAAACAAATGAATTTAACAGTTATCCATGTAGGCAAAAAGGGAAATGTACCAGTGTCAGTAGATAATCCAAGCTATATATAGTAAGGGTCCCTTGCTGTGATGTCACGAGTCCCTCACATGTGAGTCACCAGCTACAGGCCTCCCTCTCAGTTCCACGCTAGGCAAACTCGACTAGGCAAGGCCTGGCTACTCCTCAACTCTTAATTATACACCTCCAAGACATCCAACGTGTGTATTTCTTACTCCATTATCTCCTGACAAACCCCCTATGGGATACCAACCCACAGCCAAGCCAGCATTCTCCAGCCTTGTCTACACAGCTTCCTGGTTAGATGCTTTGTGCTTAGTGGCTTATTTGCTAACACTGTTGTAGAGGTGTGAAGAATGGGTTTTGAATGCTGGAGGCAGTGGAGATGTCATGATTGAGGGCAATATGTAATGTGAATATTATGCAGAAGTGGAGCGGAGTCACCAAAAATATTACTCAAAGAGTGCTGAGGAGGGGTTGGTGAGGTAGTTTGGTCATTCAGAGAGGCTGGAGAAAAATAGGATGACTAGGAGGGTGTATAAATCTGGGGTAGAGGGAAGGAGGGGTAGGGGTCATCCTGGGAGGGTTAAAGGTTTTAAATGCTGGGAGCTTGGACATCCAACTGGCTTGTGTCAGCATGTTACATAGGAGTGAGTGAAGGCAAGTAATTTTTATGATTTATGTGCTCTTGGATAGTGAGCAAGGTAATATTTATGAAGGAATTCAAGGACACCAGTTGAATGAACTTGAGTCCTGGAGGTGAGAAGTACAGTGTCTGCACTCTGAAGGAGGGATTGGGATGCTGCAGTTCAGAAGGTCATCTGAGCTGTGATGTTGGTGCCCTTCTGGCAAGACAGTGATTGAATGAGTGACTGTGAAAGTGTTTTCTTCTTTGTCATCACTCTACCTCAGTGGGAGATAGCAGTAGTGTTTAGAAAATAAGATTAAGCTACCTCAAAAAAGAACCCTGACATAGCAATTATTTATTTTTTATTAACACATTGGACGTTTCCCACCAAGGTAGGGTGGCCCGAAAAAGAAAAACTTTCATCATTCACTCCATCAATGTCTTGACAGAGGCATGCTTACACTATAGTTATAAAACTACAACATCCCTCTTTCAGAGTGCTGGCACTGTACTTCCCATCTCCAGGAATCAAGTCTGGCCTGCCGGTTTCCCCTGAATCCCTTCATAAATGTTACCTTGCTCACACTTCAACAGCACGTCAAGTCCCAAAAGCCATTCATCTCCATTCACTCCTATCTAAAACGATCAAGCACGCTTGCTGGAAGTCCTAGCCCCTCACCCACAAAACCTCCTTTACCCCCTCCCTCCAACCTTTTCAAGGACGACCCCTACCCCGCCTTCCTTCCCCTACAGATTTATACGCTCTCCAAGTCATTCTACTTTGATCCATTCTCTCTAAATGACCAAACCACCTCAACAACCCTTCTTCAGCTCTCTGACTAATACTTTTAGTAACTTCACACCTCCTCTTAATTTCCACACTCCGAATTCTCTGCATAATATTTATACCACACATTGCCCTTAGACAGGACATCTCCACTACCTCCAGCCGCCTCCTCGCTGCAGCATTTGCAACCCATGCTTCACACCCATATAAGAGTGTTGGTACCACTATACTTTCGTACATTCCCTTCTTTGCCTCCATTGATAACGTTTTTTTGTCTCCACAGATACCTCAACGCATCACTCACCTTTTTACCTTCATTAATTCTATGGTTAACCTCATCCTTCATAAACTCATCCGCTGACAAGTCAACTCCCAAATATCTGAAAACCTTCACTTCTTCCATACTCCCTCTCTCCAATGTGATACTATCCAATTTTTCTTTATATAAATCGCTTGATACCCTCATCACCTTACTCTTATCTATGTTCACTTTCAACTTTCTAAATTTACACAATCTTCCAAACTAGTCCACTAACCTTTGCAACTCTTCTTTAGAATCTCCCATAAGCACAGTATTGCCAGCAAAAAGTAACTGTGTCAACTCCCATTTTGTATTTGATTCCCCATAATAAATATAAATACATTAATACTAATCATACAGTAATATATTTAATGATAATAATTTCATCCCCTTAAATTAAATTATGGGGATGAAATTATTATCATTAAATATATTACTGTATGATTAATATTAATGTAGTCATATTTTTAAAAAGCAAGTTTAACAAAGTTTTTTCCTGTTTCCCTATGCCTGTGATTCCCACAGTAGGCAATTTACAAGTTACTTGACACCACTGACTTGGAAATCTATTTTGTTAGTCACTTCAAGGGTGTTGTGAGGTAGGATAGCTGTTATGTTAGAAACGTATTACAATCTCTATATCGAAAGTTTCCTAGACATTCTGCTTACTGAGTGCACAGTAGACAATATTTGTTTCAAGTCAGTTAATAAGAGAGTAGCAAAGGTCTGAAAGCTGAGAAATTCATTAGCATTATTTTATGTGATTTATCACTTATGATACAATAAGAATCAGACTTTGCACTTGACAAGATAAGCTAAAATACACTACTAACTTTGAGAGCAGATCAGCATGATAATAGTAGTCTGAAAGTTTGTCAAGGAAGGATCTCGGTTCAAGAATAAATGTCGGCAGCACCACTTTAGACAAGTCCATCCCTGGCCGAACTTGTTTTAATAGGAACCAAATCAGAGACTTGTTTTCTTCTTCTAATTCTTCAACCTGTTCTCCAGCCTGAAATATGAAGACATCAATCAATCAATTTGTTTGGACAAGTTATACATCTAAGAAAATAGATACTGTAGATGCATTGTTAAAATTACAAAATAATGTAAGAATTATAAAAATTAATAATATATTTTTGCATTAGACTAACTTATGCAGTATGTACTAATTTACTGCAATAGTTAGACACCTAGCAAAATTTGTTAAATATTATGTGAAGCCTAAATACTAATGATATTTAAAAGACAGTCACCACATATGCTTTAGTACATGAGAATAAAAGTAAAAATTAAAATAACCGTTTTCTAATTTATAAGCTCGTAAATAAAAAAAGCAAGCCTTTAATAGGTTAACTTTTAATCTGTGTTGATTTTTATTAAAGTATCGATCAACATAGATCAAAACATTGTTCCACTAGAAGCTTCTTCTACAAAGTGTCTTTTTCTTCACTGTTGTCATCAGTACATGTAGGCCCCGTGCATACAGCACCCTCTTTTCGGTGTTCCACGTTTTCACTGGCATTCAACTGAACTATTGTTCATTATGTTCGGTGCTTTTAGCACTTTTCCGTTATTTTTGCACAACAGTTGTGTAAGGGAAGGGCAACTGGCATCATATTTTAAGGTAAGTACAGTGGACCCTCGGTTAACGAAATTAATCCGTTCCAGGAGCTATTACTTAATCTGAATCTTTCGTTATCTGAAACCTTATTTCCCATAAGAAATAATGTAAATACAATTAATTCGTTCCACAAAAAAATAATCACTCAAAAAAAAAAAAAAACAATAACATTTACTTACCTTTATTGAAGAGTTGCAAGCATCTGGAAGCTAGAGTTGCTGACAGGGGCAGGGTGTTAATGGTTGGAAGGGAAATCCCCCTCCAAAAGGACTTCAGGTAACAAGTCCCTCTCTGGGGTTACTTCCCTTCTTTTTCTTTTAATGCATGAATGCTACACTCTCTGCATGAATGCTACACTCTCTGCATGAATGCTACACTCCCTGCATGAATGCTACACTCTCTGCATGAATGCTACACTCCCTCCATGAATGCTACACTCTCTGCATGAATGCTACACTCTCTGCATGAATGCTACACTCCCTGCATGAATGCTACACTCCCTGCATGAATGCTACACTCTCTGCATGAATGCTACACTCTCTGCATGAATGTTACACTCCCTGCATGAATGCTACACTCTCTGCATGAATGCTACACTCCCTGCATGAATGCTACACTCTCTGCATGAATGCTACACTCCCTCCATGAATGCTACACTCTCTGCATGAATGCTACACTCTCTGCATGAATGCTACACTCCCTGCATGAATGCTACACTCCCTGCATGAATGCTACACTCCCTGCATGAATGCTACACTCCCTGCATGAATGCTACACTCCCTGCATAAATGCTACACTCTCTGCATGAATGCTACACTCTCTGCATGAATGCTACACTCCCTGCATGAATGCTACACTCTCTGCATGAATGCTACACTCCCTGCATGAATGCTACACTCTCTGCATGAATGCTACACTCTCTGCATGAATGCTACACTCCCTGCATGAATGCTACACTCTCTGCATGAATGCTACACTCCCTCCATGAATGCTACACTCTCTGCATGAATGCTACACTCCCTGCATGCCTGCTACCACTGGGGTGCCACTAGGAAGCTTCTTTGGACCCATGGTGACTTATTTCACAGTGACAATCACTAAACCACCAAAAAATACACCAAATATATTGTGAATCTTTGAAAGAGCGCACTGGGTAATGTTCTCTCAATGGTAAACAACGCTACACCGGTGTCCTGCGCTTGCGCGGAGCAGGCGGACACGTCTAATACCTTTCGGTAACCGAGGAATTTTTCGCTAACCGATTCCGAAAAAAGCTTACGTTTTCCGAAACTTTCGTTAACGGGACCTTTCATTAACCGAGGGTCCACTGTACTGTGTATTTATTTTACTTTTTTTTTATCTGTTTTTTATGCTTAGCTGTAGTGAGCACTTAATACATGATAGTGTAAAAACATTATCATGTTTTTTAGATACACTCGATAATGAAAAAAACACTTTTTTCCACCTGCCAGCAATTTTTGCTTTCTGTATGGGGTCAGGAACCTAAGACCCGTACAAAAAGGGCCTTCCTGTATGCCATCAAGATTTGATTCATAAGTTTACAGACAGACCGTTTCCTGGGCACTCATGACAGGAGTTGAGAAAACTGGCAACAGGCCAAAACAAATATTACCTTATTTTTATATAGCAAAAGAAACTCCTATGGCCAAAAGACTTTATAATATGAATTAATTTATGTAAAGTATAGCATACTTATAAAAGATTTAACCACGCACCTGTAATAAGGCTCTGAGTTTATTACATTTTAAGAACTAACCAATTCTCTCCCTGTTAAATCATGAAATACTTTATCATACTGAAATCAGAAATATACCTTTTAAACAATTACATTAACAAGTTAAAAAGTATACAGATATTTGATTTTTACAAGTTCTAAAATCAGTGTGCAATGAATACTAATATAGCGGTGTGTAACACTATGTCAATTATACCATAGCATAAAATATTTTATTATAAATGATACTTACTAGATAATTTGTTTTTTACATTAGTAATATAAAACTCACCTCTCCCATTTCCCCTTCCTTAGAAACCACATAAGTAGTTTCTATAGGAGTCTGATCATCTTTTAGGTCCTCCTCTTCCCCATTTCTCCTTTCTTCATCACCTTTGTGAGAGCCATCCTCAGATTCTGATTCTGTCCCAGACATTGCCTCTGCTCCAGAAAAATGTCCAGATTCACGATGATATTCATTCTCATCTGTGTGGCTTGCATCGTCCAAGTCTGTGGGGTTTAGGAGAGGGGAGGGTGAGGTCTGCAGGTTAGGAGTTGGGAGTAAGGTTGGAACTGGTTGCACAAAAGGAAAAAAATCTGTGGGACAAAGAACAGGCAATCTGCAACTTTTTTTTTTACTGTTAGCTGCTAAATGGCTCTGAAGCAGCTTTCTTGGCCTCATAAGCAATTAATTTTCAAGGCATCTAAATATGAGAAATACTTATCAAAAGAAAGCATTGATCAAATATAAACATGTTGTGAAGCCTATCTACAGCTGTATCAACAGATTGTTTCCAAGTTGGCAATAAATAGAATAAACATGAGGCAACTTCCATTATGTCTGTCATGGGGAGCCTACTCAATCTCAATAGCAGATAAAAATAAAATAATACAAAGAGAATAAGAATTAAAAGCTTTAAAGTAGTATGACACAAATTCTCCAAATTCATTCTTATAGTGTAGTGTATAACAAAATATTCAATATATTATCTGTAAACAGCCAATATTCATGCATGTATGCGCAACATTCATATTACATAACGCTGCTCAAAATGAAACTGAGTCACTAACTCGCAGTGCAACCGATTCAATCTCAGAACTGCAACAATGCACATAACATTATCATCTACCCTTCTTTTTCAGCTTGGAAGTCTTTTTATGAATCTTGGGAGTCGCCCTCACAGAGTTCTTCTTCTGGGTGGACTGCATCTTAGGTGTGTTTGCTTGTGAATGTTCAGAAACACTGGTAGGCTCAGGAGTTAATGACATCCTTGGATTGGAGGATTCTCCCATGAGTTCCTGATCAGCCATGTGAATAGCTGCTGCCAGCCTACGATAATACGGAGTGGGAGATGGATCTCGGTTTACTCCGCTGCTCACTAGGATCCTATGAGTAGGTGTACATTCAACACTGGAGACACCAGCAAGCTGAATGACACAGTCCCGCCATACTGACTGAGGTGATGCTACTGGGCTACTTTCAGGACTAATGCCAGTGCTTGAATCATCAGATATATCTAGATTTAACAAATAGATGTGCCAATGGTCATTTAGAATACAATGGACCATTCAGTATTATATTTATTACATGAGACAGTTTTATGGACCAAGAATCATTTAACAGGCAACATTTGTTGGATTTTTTTTTGTATTAGAGTATGATCAAGGTCACTCCAAAGAAATTACAAACAAATGATGCATTATATGTTTAAGTTAGTTGACATTTTTAGTTTTGTACACGGCATGCAAAAATTCATTTGTTTGTTAAGTGAAAGGCAAATGCGTTTGTGTGAATAGAACAGGCAAGCAAAGCACAATATCCAAGGTGAATTACAAAGGCAACGGAATCAACCGTAACAGCGATGGAGAGGAAGCAGCAGCCGACGAGGTAGAAGGAAGGGGTGAGAGAGAGAGAAACACTGGTAAGTGTACAATCTTCAACACAATACACAAGCTCTTTACAACATAACAACCACATTTCTTTATATTATCCTAATGGTACACAAGGCTTTGAAAGTGTTCTAGACAGTCACATTGAAATTGTAACAACTAAACATTCCGATGAAAAGAGCTATTTAGATACACATATTTTAACACAGTATATCTTCTATAACTTTCTAAACCATAAATCCAACAAATACTTACCTTGGTCCTTGAAGTGTTTCTCATAATCCGAGTCATTCCACTTATCAGCAGCAAGAGTTGAAGAGTTAATAGAATTGTTGGCTTCACTCTTATTTGAAGATGTCATGGACCGGATAAGAATCGAGGAGCACCTAACAGCCAGCTCCAGGGCATCCATCCAGCACTTTCCCGCTGCCTGGGACGGAGCTCGGAAGATGAGGTGTGATGAAGGAAGTGGTTGCACAACTGCTCCTGTTGGTATTATTTAGCTCTAGTGCAAAAAATATTAAAAAAGACAATAAGAATATGTACAGTAGATGTAATTATCCATTTGTAGCTACAGAAAATGCCCAGTCAAAAAATTTATTCAGTCCTTTATAAATCTTTAAATTCTCATTATAATTTACCCCTGGCACTCCACTCTTACCTACAACACCTTCAGCAGGTCCCCCACAACAATTATTTTCTCACTTGGTTCAAAACTTTCAAAACATTTGCTTAACACCACCTAAAAACTCTTTCCTCTACACACCACTCTTTCCCATACTAAAGTCTCACATCCCACCCCTCATCTGATCTGCATAATTCTTGAACACCTATACCCCCTATACTCCAAATTTAAACCCCTTTACTTCCCCCTCCCCACCAGTGAAATTCTCTCACCCTCTTTACCTTTATTTCACTTAGAGCTAGGATATCTAACTTCTTTTCATTCATAACATTCACGATCAATTCTTTCTTCTCATCCATACATGTAGGAGAAGGCTTACTAGTTATTTTAAATGCCTTTTGTGACATGCACTGCTCACAGAGGAAGCATTCTTCTCCACTTTCCCCAGGAGATGAAAGGAAATACTACAAAGACAAGAACTATTAAGAAATTAGAAAGAAAACTCCGATGAGTGTGTGTATATACATACTGTACATACACAAGCATAACTGCATGTATAGTATGTACTAGGTGTAAGGGTAGGTAGCAAGATGTAATAATAATAATAATAATAATAATAACTTTGTTTTATTAAAAAATAATTAAAAAAATTGCAAACCAATCCAAGTGTTTTTGTAAGGTAATCCAACTGGATCTCAATGAATATAAAACAAAAAAGTTCTCACTATGGAGATTGTGCTTGTGAAGAAATCATCAAAAAGTTTCCTTGACTTGTCAACTGATGGTACTATATTCAAAGTGTCTTTTATATTTCACATAACCATAGTATTTTTTTAATACTAATCAATGCAAACAAATAAAAATGAACTTCAATGTAAAATGAACCTTAAAAACAGATACTGAGGCAGTCTGTACAATCGCAACATTGTAATCATTAATTTCTATGCTTGACAATGTCTCTGCAGGTGTACTTACCCATTGTTTCCCCCTCAGGTCCCTTTGTAGCCCAGATGGACTGCTCAAGAGGATGGAAGAGCTTGAAACAGAATCCATCTTTTTTTGATGGCCGCTCAATTAGTTCGCATGTGTTCAGCAATACGGTGCCCACCCAGTGGCTGCTCTGTACAAAGTATTAGGACATTAAATTTATCTTTATCCTATGAATGATGGTTCCCACAGATAACTAGAATCACATGCATATTCTTCCTCAAAACACTATACAGTACAGGTGCTCCTTGACTTACAATGTGATTACATTCTTATGAACCCATTGTAAGTTGAAAATATCTTAAGTCAAATGTGAATATGATACGATAAATAAGTAAATAAATAAGCACTATCAATGAATAAGTAAACAAATAATTACTGTAACTAAATACCTGTATTGAAAAGTAAATAAATGAACACAAGTTTATCCTATCAACAAATCTACAGTACTGTACAGTACAGAATGTGCATCACTATCGTACCATTGTAAATTCAAAATATTGTAAGCCAAACCATCGTAAAGTGAGGAGCCTCTGTACATATGTTTCATTCACCAAGTATCACACCTCCCAAGATGAAAGGTTTCGTAAAACACACTAAAACAATGGATGGTTCCTACTAGCTGGTTTTGTATGACACTGAAATACTTAGACTGTTACTGTCATCAAAAACAGAGATGGCCTAAACATACCTTAACTTTGGCACTCTTATAGAGAAGAAGCATGCCAGGCTTGAGCACACACCACAGTTTGGTCCATCCCTTGAGTGAACCTCGTACCTTGAGCCAATCAGCTAGCACCACCACAGCCGGATCTTTCAGTGTGCTCAGAAGCTCTCGTGCAACTCTTTTTTTCTCTCGGCGATACTTCCGCCGCTGGTCTTTATATGATTCCTTTCGAGAGAGGGGAGAAGCCTGCAAATGAGATATAAAGAGTTATCTTCTACAAGAACAAAAATAGTTAAAGTATGATATAGCTATTATAAGAACTTCACATAAATATTGACAATGAAAATTACATAGCTATGAGTAGTGCTTTAAACAGGAGCATTATAAAAGCTAAATTATGTATAGCATATTAAAATACAATATACTGTATATAATGGTAGAGTTATGAAGTTTCTTCTTGAGGAGAATATGCACATGGACAACGTTAGTAAACCTTATATAATGTACAGGAAAAATGTTTTTCTTATACGTATATATACTGTAGTATATTTGAGCTTGCCATATTTATAACATGCAATCCATTACTTCTACAATAATTCAATTAAAAATTATGATTAAAAAATAAAACTCACTGCAATATCAAATGGAGTCTTTAGCTATATAATTTATAGTGGAGTAGTCTGGCCTCAATATTACATTTTGAGCACAGTATACAGTAAAACATGTACACTGTACATGTTTTATTCCATTTTACTTATGGAAAAGCTGAACAAGATACATATATATATAGTCAACCTGTATAGAAAATGCAGCACATGTGAATACATAATGTGTTTTACTTAAAACATTTAATTGAAAACAATGAGGTGCACATAACATGACTAATACACAAACATACAAGACACTTCACAATCACACAAAAACCATCACAAACAGTACATATACAGTGGACCCCCGAGTAATGAACAAAATTCATTCCAGAAGCCTGCTTAAGTGCCATTACCGAACGAATTTACTCCCTTAAGAAATAATGTCAAGTAGGTTAGTCCATTTCAGACCCCCAAAAATACACTTACAATATTATACTTACATAATTGTACGATTTCCGGGGTGTTCGTTACTCGGGGGTCCACTGTATATACATCAAGCTCTTTAAAAATACATTAATACTTTATTTCTTATTTGAAACTTTTACTTTATTCAAAATCTCTCAAATTCTAAAACAGATTTCAGATTTTTTTTTTTTTTTTTTTTTTTTTTTATGTTTTTCCATACATGGGAGAAATTTTTTTCATTTTTTTTAATTCAAAAAGATGTCCAAAATTCTAAATTTCTGAAGAGCAAAAACTAGGTCTTTAGAGACTTTATATTAGAAAAGATTTCCAAAATCTTTAATTTTCTTATTAAGAATGAAGATTCCCATTTCAATTCAGAGAATCAGTAATGTGGATGTTTTCCAAAATAAAAGAGAGGCATCCAATTTATATCGGGAAATTTCTACATGGGTGATCCTCGACTTACGATGGTTTGACTTATTATATTTCAACTTTATGATGGTGCAAAAGTAATCACTTTGGACAAGAAACTTAAGACAATTACCCAGCATGAAGGCGGAAAGTCCGTCATTTTTATTCATTTATTTACTTTTCAATACTGGTATTTAATTAGTTATAGTAATCATTTGTTTATTTACTTATTCAATGAAAGTAGTTATTTATTTACTTATTTATTCAGCATATTATATTCATATAAGACTTTCGATATTTTTGACTTATGATGGGTTCATAAGAATGTAAACCTATCGTAATTTAGACACACTAGTGTTTGGATCAGTCCAAATAAGAGATATTAATGTAAATATTTATTAGTAGGCAGTGGATTAAACCAAACATTATGCATGCTCTTCTGGGCAACATACATGCAACAGTTAATACAAAACTCCTCTCACTGCATGGACTAAGACTTATTAGAAAAATAGTAAATGAGAGTCTAAGTTGAAGATTCTCTTCCCAGATCAAGTACCTCAATATATGATATTTTAAACACAAATAACATAAATACAGTTGGAAATCATGTTAACAAATCATCGCTTCAGAGTTGAAACTGTACAGTAATTACTGTATTTTCATTGCAAGTGGTTCATACTGAAACATTAATATTTTCAACTAATTTAAACACTAACACAAAAATTAATTTTATTAAGCCCTTTACAAATAGCACTCCTTGGTGATGCCATAAAGTGTCCAACAGTCTTACACATTAATACTTGACAAAGCAGCTGCAATATAATATTTTATTTAAAGGATACAAATATCAACTTTATTCATATTTTCTACATTGAGAAAACTAAAATCAAATCTATTACCTGTAATTACTTAGAGTACCTATCAAACTTGCTAGTGCAACACACCTTAAAACAAATGTTTGAAAATTTTCACTGTGTAACACAAGAGGCACTTTTTAAAGTTTTGTGGAAAGCTCACTTTCACTAATATCCCTTCTAGTTTTATAACCAATTTATCAAACTACAGCACAATTCATTAGATCTATGAACCTACTTGCCTTAGGTATACCAGGAGTATACCTAAGGGTTTCGGAGGTCAACGCCCCTGTGGCTTGGTCTGAGACCAGGCCTCGTGGTGGATCAGGGTCTGATCAACTAGGCTGTTACTGCTGGCTGCATGCAAACTGACGTACAAACCACAGCCCGGTTGGTCAGGTACTGACTTTAGGTGCCTGTCCAGTGCCTTCTTGAAGACAGCCAGGGGTCTATTGGTAATTCCCCTTATGTATGCTGGGAGGCAGTTGAACAGTCTTGGGCCCCTGACACTTATTGTTTTCTCTCAGTGGACTCGTGGTGCCCCTGCTTTTCATTGGGGAAATGTTGCATCTCCTGTCGAGTCTTTTGCTTTCACAGAAAGTGATTTTCCAAGTGTATATTATCGTGTATCTCTCTCGCCTGCATTCCAGGGAATACAAATCAAGGGACTTCAACCGTTCCCAGTAATTTAGGTGTCTTATCATACTTATGTGTGCTGTGAAAGTTCTTTGTACACTCTCCAGGTCAGCAATTTTGCCTGCCCTGAATGGGGCAGTTAGTGTACAGCAGTATTCCAGCCTACAAAGAACAAGTGATTTGAAGAGAATCATCATGGACTTGGCATCCCTAGTTATTATAAAATGGATCGTTGAGTGTCCAGACACTTACTAAAATCATTTACCCACCAACCTCACTTTACATTTTTATTTATATTTTTTTTGTGGTAAAGAAAAAATAATTAAATTCAAAATTATCCAGAATGAAGGCCTTTTAAAACGAGACTAGCCTAATGCATTTCTTAAGAGTAACATCAGTACGTACATGAATAAATACAACACAACACAGGAAAAAACAAAACTTAGGTATATCTCACATGCTTTAGTTTTTTCCATGATGAATAAATGTATAAACATAAAACCTGAACTTTCTACAGCTGACTGACATCAACGAACTCTAACGTGTACAGGATCACTTACTAATATACTGTATACACTAGGACTTCAACTTTCCTATCTCCACAACTCCAAAATCTCTAGTGGACTAAAATTGACCTTAAATTTCTATTTAGATAAATCTAACAGATCCACGTAAAATATTCATATAAAAGAACTTTATTTTCTTTAAATTTTCACCATTTTGGACCACATTATACCCTCAGTGATTTTTGGACAGGATATTGCAATGCTTTGAAGGAAAAAGCAGCGAATTCTCCTTAATTTTATTGTATGCAAAAAATGAAAACAGTGCACTGTGTACAAAGTGGAAAGTCAAAACATTATTATAGAATACAGTAGTATACTGTAACTTTGTACAGTACTATATTTTGTGCAAAAACCTGTGTATGATATAGTGGCCCAGAATGATTATTTGTTTAGTTTTATGCAGACACTGTCAGCAAAATGTTGTAATGTTGTGCAAAAGATAAAAAAAAATCAGTGTAAACTGTTTTTGTTACATTACGGTCATTTTCTGGCTTCAATCCCAGGTTTCCAATAAATTCAGACTTCAACAAGGATCTGGTCACAAACATTTCAGAAAACTGGAGTTCTATTGTAGCTGCAGGTTACAGGAGATGCAACACTAGTAAATTGTACTGTAAAATAAGTAAGAATGAAACTCTAATAAAGCAGCGAGTTAAAAAAAATTTATGATAGAAATTATTTTTAAGAATCCAATTGTTATTACATAAGACAGTAGGTCCCCAACTTACAATGGCACTTTAACACCAATTAATTAATTATGAACACAAGATTTGACTTTTCAAATGGTAGGACCACTTACAGTACATTCATGAGAATGAACTGCCAGTGGGCAAGAAAATATTTTTTTTTTAACACACCAATGTCTCCCACTGAGGCAGGGTGACCAAAACAAGGAGAAAACTAATTCACCATCATTTATACAATTGCTGTCTTGCCAGAAGCATGCCTACATCACAGTTCAGATAGTCTCAGTATTCAATGTTAATACTGTACTCTATAGTATTATATTGTTGTTCTATTAGGTTTAACATACACATGAATTAAGTAATGTTTGATCCTATTTCCAATTGAAAAAGAACAGTATTTAATGGACAGTAAATATACTTAGATGGAGGGCATCTCCGGCTATACCATGAGTGTCTATGGGATAATAGTAGGTTCAATGGGAATATGTAGTAAGTTCTGAGTCTGGAACACTTGAATTGTAAAATTTTTTCAGGAATGCATTTATTTATTTTGTAAGTGGGGAACCTAATGTACTGGTATAGTTCAAATCTGCAGCCCAACAGGCAGCAGAGTACACAAGCTTGAGGAGAGATTGTGTCACTACTGTCGTACCTGTGGTGAGCAAGTGTATTGTAAATGCTCACCCAGGAACCGTGGATCAACTCCTGCAATTACAACTAGGCAAGTGCACTTCCAATTTTGCTACTGTATATCCACCACCTGTCATGCTTCACACAGGAAATAACTGCAGTACAGTTACAATACTATAGACTGTATTAACAATAATACTAAGTTTCATTACATGCTACAAATGTAACTTGTTGGTATTAAATAAAAAACACTCTAAATTATATTAATTTTTCACAGATATCTAAATGCTATCTTATGTCACTTGCCAGAACTAAATAAAAACTATTACACTGAGTTATGCTGTGTTAATTTGCACAGATATCTAAAGCACAGTGTATTATGTGCTACCACCACAATATACCATTAACAATATTAGTGAGCATGCCACATATACCTCAAGATTGTACTGTACCTTATATACAAGCCAGGCCAGGCTTGAGCCGCACCTCGCATGCACAGAAGGAAATCGGGAAATGGATGCATAATGGAGTGATGAAGACGCAAAGAGGCACATGAAAAACAACACTGGATATTGTAAGAAATCTGTGTTTATTATGAAATGCAGCCAGACAAGCAAGCCAATGTGAGGCCAGAAATAAAAGTGTTTAATTAGAAGTGTTTACATGAAACTCACTGACACAACCATTTATAATACAGTAGTCTCCCCAAATTCGCAGGGGTTATATTCCAAGACCACCTGCGAATTTGGAGAAACCGCGAATTCTGGACGTGGTTAAAAAAAATGCCTATAAATGCCTATTTTTATAGTTTAAACCCTAAATATGCCCCAAAACACTTTAATTTACTAGTTTCAAACTCAGCTTCATACATCACCCTTAACCCTTTACCAGGCCACGCATCAAATTTGAGACACTGCAACATTTGCAACCTATATTCTGATAATATAAGCAATTCTAAGACATATTTATTTGTGTTCATTTGTCAAGTTTATTTATTTTAGGCGCCTCTAAAATACCCTCTATGGCAGAATCAAATATGAGGCACACCTGGCCTGGTAAAAAGGTTAAAAAAAAAAAGAATGTAAAGATAAACCCGTATACAGTACTGTATTGCTATGTCTTCCGCAGTGCTAAAATGTAAAATACCGATGTTACCCCCATATGTACTGAAATTCGTGCAACTCCATTTTTTTGGTACTATACGTACGGTAAATATACGTTAATAATTTAATTTATTAAAAGTAAAGTTAAATGTACAGGGGTATTTCACTATCCCAAGCCGCGTTTTCCTCTACAGTCATTTTGTATTCTCTCTACAGCACTAAAAAATTTATACAGTATTATATTTTATACGGAAAATCTGATGAATTTACGTTAATATTTATGTTACAAAATTATTAAATTATATTTTTCTTAATATTTAGAGTTAAAATGCATAAAAAATTGTATACTGCCAGGAAAAAAGCAAAAAAAAATTCCACAAATTTGCGGTCATTTCCACAAACAATTATTAGTTAGGTTCTAAGGAAAAATCCGCGAATTACTGAAGCCACGAATTTGGAACTGCAAATTCGTGGGGGTACACTGTATTACAGTATTACAATCATGGGGGAGCTCTGAAATTGTAGGGGTTGTATAGTGCCTTGGGAATAGAAGGCAATGAAATTCAATCCAAGGAAGGTGAGGATAGATCCAATTCATTGGATTATGAACCCTTCACCAGCATCGAGGCCTCTTCCTTGAGGAGGCAACCATTTAAAGATTATGACAGTCATAATTTGTACTTTAATATGTGAATGTTCTCTCCCATTCTTCATATGAATTACTATATGTAAATCATGAGTGAGCTTAATTTGAAAATGATTAATTGAAACTAGTGTTAGAGGTACACAATATGCCAGATGTAAGACTGAGAAACTTCAATAAGGTGTATTTTTTTTAATACAGCAGCCATTTCCCACCAAGGCAGGGTGACCTAAAAAAGAAGAACTTTCATTTTTCTTTTTACATTTACTAGCCCCTTGCTCCCGGCATTTTAGTCGCCTTTTACAACACGCATCGCTTACAGAGGAAGGAATTTATCCATTTTCCCATGGACAAATAAGGTGTATTGTAGAGGACAATACTGTAGTACATCACAGTGCAAATTATTAAGGTAGGTTACACAACAACTGCTCCAAGAAGCAAAACTTTTGAATCAAAATATTAAATAACAGGCACTCATGCATGAAATAAATCATTTACACTGTGCTGAATCATATTATCTTAATGCTACAATATTTTTAAATATACAAGTGAGGCATCAGAGGAACAGTGTAGACTTTAAAAATTTCCATGCCTTGATTTGAATAAGAACATGTACCTTTTAAGTACAATACTGTACTGAAGAGTACATGTCTACTTCATCCTTTAGTACTTTCTACACACATGCTTCTGGTTAAGAATAATTTTTTATATGCATGATGTTCTCCACATAGCAACACCTCAAATTACACATATTCGCACTTATAAACAAGGCAATTACAAAGCAATTCAAGTTTTACAACTGCCAAGTGGCAGTATGAACATGTATGCATTATAATACAAATATGAATGTATATTACTTACATATACTGTAATACCTTTGTGAGATGCTCACTTAAACATAAATCAATAAAGCAAACCAACCCGCAGGATGTATGTAAGGCAAGCCCGGACCAGCAATCAAGCACCTGCCAGAAGGGTCACTGACTAAATGGGTCACTGGGCCAGTTCAGTTCATGAATTAAAATAAAAAAAATTGCAGACAGGACCTTAGACAAACACCAACATACTATGCATGGACTACTGCAATAAATATACATTAACCAGTGACCACTGATTAGGTCTTATTGCCATCTGATTCAGAAATTTATGTTTATGTCCTAACAAACACAGTCAGAGCAGCCAAAACTGGACTTTAAATAAGGCCTGAAAGTGACTAGATTGTTGTCTAGAATTCTAAGTCTTTTTCTTATATACTGGTGAAATATCAAAAACTGAGTAAGAGAGACTGGTGAATGACAGCAGAGGTTTGCTTGTTCCTCCCTGCTAAGGAATCATGGCATTACCAATGTCAACCAAGAGAATTGCCACCTTATTTGTGTGTGTCTTAAGGGTTGCCTCCTGGGAATGAGAAGGGCACAAAAGCCAGGACTGCTACTTCCTGACACTCTTTCTTCATACATAAGAGGAATTACCAACAAGCCCTTGGCTGTCTTCAAGAGGGAACTTCATAAGCTCCTCAAATTAGTTCCTGATCAGTGGAACTGTAGTGCCTAAGTTGGTCTTTGTGCGACTAGAACCAACACATTGGTTGGTTGATTAGGCCTTTAACCCTTAAACTGTCCACACTTAGATATACGTTCACTCGCGTAGCTGACCGAATATTTTGAGAAAAAAATAAATTGTTCTTTTTCTTTAAAATGAAGAGTGCATTTTGTTTGTCATTCCCACATTTTGTAATACTACACACACTGAGTGCACAGACCCATTCTCTAATCTCTTGGCAACTCAGGCTTATCATGGCAAGGTTAAATGCATTTGAAAAAAAAATGTAGATCTACGTTCGGAGCAGTACGCGAGCAAACGTATATCTACGTGTGGACAGTTTAAGGGTTAACTAGGAGGCTTGGTCTGGGTAATCAACAAAACAAATACTGTACTCAATACCGATGCTGGTCAGTCACAGTACTGATAGTGGTCATTTGGTCAGTCACAATACTGATGTTGGTCAGTCACAGCACCAATGTTGAAGAATGAGACACCTGTGCAGCATTAATTAGTGTGGAAATGTTTTACCAACCAGTGGATTCATCAGTCCAATACAGAGAGGAATGGAGAAAGACAGGAAGGAGTTTGAGGTAATCAGTCCCGCAGCCTGGAGGTGATGTGTTCAGTTAGTCAATCTTGATAAAAGTACAGCATATGTGAAGAGAAGGAGCTTATATATACTGCAGACAGGTGAGGTGAAGCAGTTGTAGGCGGCATACCAGTGAAAAAATTCAATAGTGTAAAGAGGTCATGCCTATAGGTTAGACAAGCATTGAAGAATTCCTCGCATCAAGATCCCAAGATGCTGCTGTGTCTGACAGGTATTGTAAATGTAGTTGTACAGTGGAACCTCGGCATTTGAACTTAATTGGTTCCAGAAGGCTGTTTGAGTGCCAATCTGTTCGAGCACAGAAAGAATTTTTCCCAACCAATTTTCTTTTTGGTTGGCTGCTATCATTAACCCTCTTAGGCCCCATGGTGACTTATTTATACCAAATATAAAAAAATGCAAAGAAACACGAAATAGTTCTGGAAGGTTGCGTTTGTTTGGTTGAGTGCCGAGCAAATGGTCAACTACCGAGCGATCTGTTTACTGAACAAATCATTCAAATACCAAATTGTTCGAGTACGGAGCTGTTCAAGTACCGAGGTTCCACATGAATGGTATATAATACCGAAAAGATGAAAGTAGACACATGTGCAACATCTGGGTATCTTTATTGTAGAAGTTTCGCCATCCAATGGCTTTATCAATACAAATTCAAGGACATAAAAATACTTAATAGAAGGTAAAACGAATTATTGTCCATATGTTGGGATAGGTGAGTATAATAAGCAGGGTTCCACAAAGGTCAGTCCTTGGACCAGTATTGTTTCTTGTGTATGTCAATAATAACATAAGGGAAGAAATCAAGTCAGAGGCATCCCTGTTCATATGACATAAAACTAATGATAATACAATCAGAAGCAGATCATGAAAAACTACAAATAGTTCTGAACAAGCTGCACGATTGGCCAGAAAGTTGGCTATTAGAATTCAACATAAACAAGTGCAAAGTTATGAAAATCGGGGAAGGGCAAAGAAAACTGGAAACAGTGTACAGGCTCGGAAGACAAAGGCTGCAAACCTTCCTGAAAGAAAAGGACCTTGGGGTGATCATAGTTCTGGGTATTTCACCTGAGGCACACAACTGAATAATGGTTGCAGCAAATGCAAGACTGGTAAATTTAAGAGCAGCTTTCAAGAACCTCAACAATGAGGCAATCCTGACCTCATACATGGCATACGTTGGGCCCATTTTGAGTATGCAGAACCATAAAGAACCTGCATTTGATAAAGCATGTTGAGATGCTGGAAAAACTGCAAACGTTTGCAATGAGAATAATCCCAGAGCTGAGGGTCACAAGCTATGAGAGACTAAAGGAGTTCATCCTGACAATACTAAAGGACAAAAGAACCAGATGTGACATGATTATATGCAAAATACATAGATGAATTGACAAGGTGGAGAGAGCAAATCTGCTTGAGACAGGTCTCGGGTACATGAGAGCAGAGCTGTAAGTTAAAAAAAGACAGATGAGTCACAAAGAGGTTAGGAAATTCTTCTTTAACCTTGGAAAGGTCAGGAAATGAAATGACCTAGACAGCAAAGTGGTAAAGGTGAGAGCCATACATATCTTTAAGAATAGGTATAGCAGGGCTCACACAGTCTAGAGTGAACCCAGCAGTCGCCAGTAGAGATGGAGCCAGGAGCTGAGATTCGACCCCTGCAACCACAAATGGTGAGATTGTCATCATTATCAATCAATAACTAATCATCCACCTGTCTAATTGCCAGGCCACCGTCCACGAGCGTCCTGTTAACCCCCAATCAAGAATATTTTAATCCCTAAAATAGGGATTAAGGTAAACTCTCAGCATAGTATATACAAAGAGACAGACACCTCTCAGTATATATATCACGAGTTGCTGTACATCTAACAAAAATCAAGGACTAGGCTTACCCTTGGATGTGACACATCTGGCATCCGGAGCGCTGTGGTGTCTGCATCATAACCTGAAAATTACAAAATATTGTATATCAACTTTATTTTGCTCATAAAAGTGCACTGATCATTTTATTAGAGTAAAACGATATCAAAATAGTGTCATCGCAATATACCAGAAGCTTAACTACTCAAACAATCTGAAACTACATAGTATACAGTGTATATCAACACTCATTTCAGTACGGAACAATTATATATAGTATATATATATATATATATATATATATATAAAATTATATATATATATATATATATATATATATATATAGTATAAACACAGCCTCTCAGAACTTCATCGTTAGATGAGGAGAGGCTGTATATATATAGTATGTGGAAATTTTTTACATAATTTCCTAAATGTAGAACATATAAATGAACAATATAATAATTGTGTATTAAAATGTGATGTTATTTGGGCCCTTCAAGAAATTTCGAGTGAGGGGGGTGTTGAAGAGCTGTGGAGTGGCGCTGGGGGAGATGCTATATTGAATTTAATGTGTGAACACTGGACCGAGTTGTGCAATGTGATCATTCTCGAAGGTAAACTGTTTTTTTTCGGCCTGAATTTGTTATTAGGAACCTGTGTTAATGACCCCTGCTGAAGAATTGGGACAGGAAATTTGCGGGATCTCAAGAATTGTGTGTGGATGGCAGAAGATAAGGGATGAGAACATCACTCACAGGGAAGTGCACCATTAGTCCTTGCATTTATATCTCTAGCTGGCCAGTGTAGGCTCTAAGTGTTAGGTAGGTGTTGTGGTGTGATCCATCTACAGTAATTAAATGGTAAGTGTTAATACCAATTATATTTTGTGTACCCAGCAAGACTAATTATATACAGTCCACAACTTTAATTTACCAGAGTAGCTGGTTTTAATATTATAATTAATTTAATGTCAGGTCTAGCTTTTTATGAGTGATAGGCGGTGGGCAACAAGGGAGTTACAGTTCAGCAACCTGCTGTGACTTAAGTGCCACTTACCTCACCCAAATTACTTGCAGGCAATAATTCAGGTAATGCCCTGTAAGCCTCTTGCAGGTGATTTGCTCACATAATTTTCACTATATATATATATATATATATATATATATATATATATATATATATATATATATATATATATATATATATATATATATATATATATATATATATATATAGATAGATAGATATACCTTACCTTTGATAGATATAATTTATACATAAGTCTACCAGATATTGAAAAAATGTAAGTCCTCAAAATTTAACTCAAAACTAAAAATGTAACATTATTTATTGTATAACATCAGTTTATAGTAACTAGCCAGGATCAAGCATCCATACAGTATCCGGCTGACCCAAGATAAATATCCCTTGATTTTAAACTAAATATTATATTTAAGACCGGGCTTAAAAAAATAAAACAAAAACTAATCTCCAAGAAAAAAAATGAGCCGAAAATGAATGTCGAGATATTGCCTTAAGGCTCCGCCCGGCAGTTTGTAGGATTATCTTTAGGTGATTGTCAAAAATAAAAATCATCATAGCTCAAAAAAAAGCTTAAATCTTCATTTGGTTTGAATCTATCCTGAATATCATTTAGGGTCAAAGAAAAGGCTTAAAAAGTTGGGTGTTGTTCCGCCAGCTGGTCACTGTTGCAGAAGATTCAGTACAATATTCCCCCTTCCCTTTCCCCTCCCCCCAAAAAAATAGTATTTTAAAACTGCCAAATACGTAGTGAGTTACACTGCATAATTACAATGAAGCACCGGGCTCCGTTTTAGTATGATACGCAAGTTTTAAAACAGATCCCAAGAGCTATTCTAGATTTAGAATACAACTGCGAGGCAAACACAAATCTCAATAATGAACAAAAATCATCTCTTCCATGAAGGTGTCACACCATATTGACACTATAAACACCACAACACTCCGCAACAGTTTTATCACAAAACTGATAACTATGCATGTCTTATGTGTGAGTTTTAACCTTCTGCAAAATTAAGCTTGCAATCCTACAGTAATAAATAATAATAATAATGTTAAGCGTTATCACTGGAGAATGTTAAAAGTCGCCGAAGAATATTTCAGACTATTAACCTCAGAGGGATATTAACTTGGGAAAACCAAAGAAAGCTAAGCAATGTGGCATATTTCAGTTGGGATCTTAAGTGCTGTCCATTAAGCTGTTACCCACAATAATAAACTAAAACCAGAGTTATTGCTAGGTGAACATAAGCAGCAGGTGTAACAAGACTTGTCAGTACTGGTCATGTCTTGCCCCACCTGGGGTCCCGTTTAATGTGAGCCGACTGCTCTACCACTAAACTGGTCTCCACTGATAAGCATATAAAAATGAAGTTTCTCCGAGATAAATTGAACACTAGGAAAGATTTAAGCATTTATGGTAGATATTAGATCATGCTTAATAAAGTGAGCTGGGGGTCACTTGAGAATTAAAGGAGAGTAACCGGGAGTGGTAGGAAGGACTCACAATGAGTGGGTAAAATGAATATGATTATGATGGTAGGGACACTTGGCATCTTCCTGTGTTGTGTTGACAAATGCAACAAGCTGCAACAACACATTGAAGAGCCTCCATCAAAACACTGAACATGAGTGTCAAATTAATTATAATTAGCATAATACACCATGCTTCAAAACAAAGAGATATGTCATGCTCAAATAACACAGAATAGCATTCTTAATGAGGATACCAGAACGCATGATTAAGTATATTTAAGAGACAACCAATTTTATAGTAACTCCTTCCAGTCCTTATCTGGAAGGAGTTACTACTACTACTATCACCACCACCATAACTACCACACTACTCACACCATAATCATTCACACTACCCACACCACCACCACCTTCCCTCACCGGCTGTTAAGATTCACTTCCTTCCCTTTTTCCTACGCCATCATTTTCCCCTCCCCACTTCTAACGCCACCTCTCTCCTCCATCTCTAAGGCCACTCCCATCCTTCCCCACCAACCACCACACCCAGCAGCAGCAGCAGCCAGGGAAGGCACGAGTCGCCCTTCCATCAAACTGCACTGACCTAGACTGAAAAATTTGAAATCTAAATTACACGAGGAAATTGGCTGGTGGATGTTGGTAGGCTGTGTGTGTGTGTGTGTATGTATGGTGTGTGTATGTATGGTGTGTGTATGTGGTGTGTGTGTGTATGTGGTGTGTGTGTGTATGTATGGTGTGTGTATGGTGAGTGTGTATGTGGTGTGTGTGTGTGTATGTGGTGTGTGTATGGGTGTGTGTATGTGTGTGTGTATGTACTCACCTAGTTGTACTCACCTAGTTGTGGTTGCAGGGGTCGAGTCAAAGCTCCTGGCCCCGCCTCTTCACTGGCCGCTACTGGGTCACTCTCCCTGCGCCATAAGCTTTATCATACCTCTGCTTAAAGCTATGTATAGAGCCTGCCTCCACTACATCGCTTCCTAAACTATTCCACTTCCCGACAACTCTGTGACTGAAGAAATACTTCCTAACATCTCTGTGATTCATCTGAGTCTTCAACTTCCATCTGTGTCCCCTTGTTGTTGTGTCCCATCTCTGGAACATTCTGTCTCTGTCCACTTTGTCAATTCCTCTCAGTATCTTATATGTTGTTATCATGTCTCCCCTATCTCTCCTGTCCTCCAGTGTCGTCAGGTCCATTTCCCTTAACCTCCCCTCGAGGACATACCCCTTAGCTCCGGGACTAGTCTTGTTGCAAACCTTTGCACTTTCTCGAGCTTCTTCACATGCTTGGCTAGGTGTGGGTTCCAAACTGGTGCTGCATACTCCAATATGGGCCTAACGTACACAGTGTACAGGGTCCTGAACGATTCTTTATTAAGATGTCGGAATGCTGTTCTTAGGTTTGCTAGGCGCCCATATGCTGCAGCAGTTATTTGGTTGATGTGCGCCTCAGGAGATGTGTCTGGTGTTATACTCACCCCAAGATCTTTTTCCTTGATTGAGGTTTGCAGTCTCTGGCCCCCTAGGCTGTACTCCGTCTGCGGTCTTCTTTGCCCTTCCCCAATCTTCATGACTTTGCACTTGGTGGGGTTGAACTCCAGGAGCCAGTTGCTGGACCAGGCTTGCAGGCTGTCCAGATCCCTTTGTAGTTCTGCCTGGTCCTCGTCCGATTGAATTCTTCTCATCAACTTCACATCATCTGCAAACAGGGACACTTCGGAGTCTATTCCTTCCGTCATGTCGTTCACAAATATGTATGTGTGTGTATGTGTGTGTGTGTGGTGTGTGTGTGGTGTGTGTGTGTGTGTGTGTATGTGGTGTGTGTGTGTGTGTGTATGTGGTGTGTGTGTGTGTATGTGGTGTGTGTGTGTGTATGTATGGTGTGTGTATGGTGAGTGTGTATGTGGTGAGTGTGTATGTGGTGTGTGTGTGTATGTGGTGTGTGTGTGTGTGTGTGTGTGTGTGTGTGTATGTGTGTGTGTATGTGTGTGTGTGTGGTGTGTGTGGTGTGTGTGGTGTGTGTGGTGTGTGTGGTGTGTGTGGTGTATGTGTGTGTGTGGTGTGTGTGTGGTGTGTGTGTGTGTGTGGGTGTGTGTGTGTGTGTGTGTATGTATGGTGTGTGTGTTTATGTATGGTGTGTGTGTTGCGGTGTGTGTGTGGTGTGTGTGTGTGGTGTGTGTGTGTGGTGTGTGTGTGTGGTGTGTGTGGTGTGTGGTGTGTGTGTGGTGTGTGTGTGGTGTGTGTGTGTGGTGTGTGTGTGTGTGTGTGTGTGTGTGGTGTTGTGTGTGGTGTGTGTGTGGTGTGTGTGTGGTGTGTGTGTGGTGTGTGTGTGGTGTGTGGTGTGTGTGTGTGTGTGTGTGTGTTGTGTGTGTGTGGTGTGTGTGTGGTGTGTGTGTGGTGTGTGTGTGGTGTTGTGTGTGGTGTGTGTGTGGTGTGTGTGTGGTGTGTGTGTGGTGTGTGGTGTTGTGTGGTGTGTGTGTGGTGTGTGTGTGTGTGTGTGTGTGTGTGGTGTGTGTGTGTGTGTGTGTGTGTGTGGTGTGTGTGTGGTGTGTGTGTGGTGTGTGTGTGGTGTGTGTGTGGTGTGTGTGTGGTGTGTGTGTGGTGTGTGTGTGTGTGTGTGTGGTGTGTGTGTGTGGTGTGTGTGTGTGTGTGTGTGGTGTGTGTGTGGTGTGTGTGTGGTGTGTGTGTGGTGTGTGTGTGTGTGTGTGTGTGTGTGTGGTGTGTGTGGTGTGTGTGGTGTGTGTGTGGTGTGTGTGGTGTGTGTGTGGTGTGTGCATGTGTTGTGGTGTGTGTGTGTGTGTGTGTGGTGTGTGTGTGGTGTGTGTGTGTTGTGGTGTGTGTGGGGTGTGTGTGCTCACCTAGTTGCTCACCTAGTTGTGGTTGCAGGGGTCGAGTCAAAGCCCTGGCCCCGCCTCTTCACTGGCCGCTACTGGGTCACTCCCTGCGCCATGAGCTTTATCATACCTCTGCTTAAAGCTATGTATAGAGCCTGCCTCCACTACATCGCTTCCTAAACTATTCCACTTCCCGACAACTCTGTGACTGAAGAAATACTTCCTAACATCTCTGTGATTCATCTGAGTCTTCAACTTCCATCTGTGTCCCCTTGTTGTTGTGTCCCATCTCTGGAACATTCTGTCTCTGTCCACTTTGTCAATTCCTCTCAGTATCTTATATGTTGTTATCATGTCTCCCCTATCTCCTGTCCTCCAGTGTCGTCAGGTCGATTTCCTTAACCTCCCTCGTAGGACATACCCTTAGCTCGGGACTAGTCTTGTTGCAAACCTTTGCACTTTCTCGAGCTTCTTCACATGCTTGGCTAGGTGTGGGTTCCAAACTGGTGTGTGTGTGTGTGTGTGTGTGTGTGTGTGTGGTGTGTGTGTGTGGTGTGTGTGTGTGGTGTGTGTGTGGTGTGTGTGTGGTGTGTGTGTGGTGTGTGTGTGGTGTGTGTGTGGTGTGTGTGTGTGTGTGTGTGTGGTGTGTGTGTGTGGGTGTGTGTGGTGTGTGTGTGGTGTGTGTGTGGTGTGTGTGTGGTGTGTGTGTGGTGTGTGTGTGGTGTGTGTGTGGTGTGTATGTGTGGTGTGTATGTGGTGTGTGTGGTGTGTGTGTGTGGTGTGTGTGTGTGTGTGTGTGTGTGTGTGTGTGTGTGTGTGTGTGTGTGTGTGTGTGTGTGTGTGTGTTGTACCTTTGATTTACCTTTGAGGTTTGAAGTATTCACTTGGGGCCCGGCCATGGGCCAGGCTCGTCTGGTGCTTGCCTGGTCAACCAGGCAAGCACCTGCAACCACCTAGTTGTGGTTGCAGGGGTCGAGTCATAGCTCCTGGCCCCGCCTCTTCACTGGCCGCTACTGTGTGTGTACACTCACCACCTGGATGACCCTGAAAAACATACTTCAGATATTCCTCAGGTGTGTCTGTACTCACTCAGTACCTGGTTGATATTTCTGCTTATTTATGAAGTGACGTCAACTTAGGTTGATTACCATTAACCTACATTAGTAGCCTTAACAGTATACAATACGAACATAATAAAGATATCAAGGTATTCTACATGTGTCTTATTCATCAACCTCAATTAGTATTAACTTTACTTCATATTCAGTAAAAACGTAACACCCTAGAGAAGAGTGTTTGTGTAGCAGGTGCCTAAGATGGCTGCATGGCGCGCGCGCGCGCACATACGGAACAAGGTAATCCTTTATGTCAACGTTTACTTCCTTTCCTTCAAATTGTAATAAAGTTTTCCACCACCAAAACGTTTTACAGTCAAGTTACACGCTGTTTCTTGTGTGTCGCCCCACAGACTTGCTGACTCAGCGAGTGCCAAGATAATATTGCTTAGGGCATGCATAAACACAGGCACTCACTTGGTTACAAAACCCATCCTTGTTATTAGAAGCACGCGATGCCATACTGAGGGAGGCAATGTTAAAACATAGCAGTAAACAAAGTGCAACTACACAGTAACAAACACACTAGTCTCTTGCATGATAAGAACCATCTCGAAGTTAAACATGGCACGAGGAAACAAGAGGACCTGACATCGTCAGTAAGCCAGTAATGTTATAATTATTAGACAATGATAAAGCATTGAGGTGATATGGTCATTTGATCTGACCTATATTAAGTAACTATGCCACCCTCCCAAACAAGCACACCAACAAGTAGGTAATAAGGTTAAGTGACCTGACCTCAATAATGAGGTCACAATTATCCCTCCCAAACAACCACAACATAAACACACATTAGCTGTTTTGATAATCTGATAAAAATATGTCATCGAATACATAATATATGTATCTGGGTTTATGTCTGGAAGGGAGGGAGGGGGGGAGAGAGAGAGAGAGAGAGAGAGAGAGAGAGAGAGAGAGAGAGAGAGAGAGAGAGAGAGAGAGAGAGAGAGAGAGAACACTAATATTACTGTTGGAGAAGGAAGATCAAACATCCAGGTGGCTTCTCTGATATTAGTGTTGGAGGAGGAAGATCAAACATCCAGGTGGCTTCTCTGATATTAGTGTTGGAGGAGGAAGATCAAACATCCAGGTGGCTTCTCTGATATTAGTGTTGGAGGAGGAAGATCAAACATCCAGGTGGCTTCTCCGATATTAGTGTTGGAGAAGGAAGATCACACATCCAGGTGGCTTCTCCGATATTAGTGTTGGAGAAGGAAGATCAAACATCCAGGTGGCTTCTCCGATATTAGTGTTGGAGAAGGAAGATCAAACATCCAGGTGGCTTCTCCGATATTAGTGTTGGAGAAGGAAGATCAAACATCCAGGTGGCTTCTCTGATATTCATACTAGGGATATCTCTTACTACCTACTACTTCCACGAAGTTTTTTGAGGACACGACATGGAACAAAGAATTTAGGGAAGAACTTGTATATCACAAGTTCATAAGAACATAAGAACATAAGAATGGAGGAACACTGCAGAAGGCCTACTGGCCCATACAAGGCAAGTCCTTATCAAAACCACCACTACCTAAGAATTTACTCCCGTACTCACGACACTAATCAAACCCAGCCCCTCCCACTCATATATTTATCCAATCTCTTTTTAAAACCACCCAAGGTCCTAGCCTCTATCACCCTACTCGGAAGATTGTTCCACGCATCTACAACTCTGTTCGAAAACCAGTACTTGCCTATGTCCTTTCTAAATCTAAATTTATCCAATTTAAATCCGTTATTTCTGGTTCTTACTTGGTTCGATATCCTCAGTATTTTATTAATCTCTTTTGTTTATGCCCATCATCCACTTGTACACCTCGATGATATCCCCTCATTCTACGTCTCTCCAGAGAGTGGAGATTCAACGCTCCAAGTCTATCTTCATACGGGAGATTTCTTATACTGTAAATCATTTTAGTCATTCTTCTCTGTATGTTCTCCAACGAATCTATATCCATTCTGTAGTAAGGAGACCAAAACTGAGCTGCATAATCCAAATGAGGTCTCACTAGTGATGTATAGAGCTGTAAAATAACTTTTGGACTTCTGTTGCTTATCTTCTTGAAATAAATCCTAGTAATCTGTTAGCCTTATTGCGCACACTTAGGCACTGTTGTCTTGGCTTTAGATTTTTGCTTACAATTCTGTATGATCAAGCTCTACTTCACCTAGTTTATAAATTCGAGGGATATTTTCATTACCAACGACTAGCACCTTACACTTGTCCACATTGAACTTCATCTGCCACTTTTCAGATCAAGACATTAATTTGTCCAAATCCTCCTGGAGTTCACTGGTATCCTCCTCAGAATGAATTATACGGCCTATTTTTGTATCATCAGCAAATTTACTCATGTCACTTGCAATTCCTTCATCAAGGTCATTTATATAAATTATGAACAACAATGGGCCTAAAACTGATCCTTGTGGAACGCCACTAGTGACTAATCCTCATTCAGATTTGACCCCATTAATGGAAACTCTGCTTTCTATTGGTAAGCCATGCCTCTATCCATGCTAGAACTTTACCTCCTATACCATGAGATACTCTATCGAAGGCCTTACTGAAATCCAAGTAAATTATATCATATTCTTTATCACTGTCTACTGCCTCAAATGTTTTATTGAAAAACGTCAGTAAATTTGTCAGGCAGGAACGACCTCTCGTAAACCCATGCTGAGATTCATTAATCAAATTATGTTCTTCAAGGTGACTTCTAATAATATCAGCTACAATTGATTCTAATAATTTGCCTACTATAGACGTGAGGCTTATTGGACGGTACTTTGATGGAATGGACTTATCCGCTGATTTGAATATAGGAACTACATTAGCTATCTTCCACATCTCTGGCACAACACCAGTTAGATGGACGTATTAAAACATTCGTTAATGGCTGACTAAGTTCCATCTTGCATTCTTTAGTACCCTGGAAAACAACTCGTCGGGTCCCGGGGACTTATTTTGCTTCAGTTTATCTATCTGTTTGATAACCATGTCCCTCGTGACAGTAATATTAGTTAACGTGAATTCTTCAGGAACTGAATAATTGTTAATTTATGGAATCTCATTTACGCCTAGTAATCTGTTGGGGCCCTTTTTGGGCCCCAATTTTTTCACTGTTGTCTTGGCTTTAGATTTTTGCTTTCAATTCTGTATGACGCTCTACTTCACCTAGTTTATAAATTGAGGGATATTTTCATTACCAACGACTAGCACCTTTTCACTTGTCCACATTGAACTTCATCTGCCACTTTTCAGATCAAGACATTAATTTGTCCAAACCTCCTGGGGTTCACTGGTATCCTCCCCAGAATGAATTATACGGCCTATTTTTTTTTATCAGCAAATTTACTCATGTCACTTGAATTTCCCTTTATCAAGGTCATTTATATAAAAATTTTGAACAACAATGGGCCTAAAAAAAATCCTTGTGGAACGCCCAGTGACTAATCCCCATTCA
>WNWK01013312.1:0-55886 GCA_009830355.1 Cherax destructor
GCACAGGACACTATATCCTATATGATAAGAATAAAGTACCGCATTACATAGAAACTATATGCACAATTATCACTAAATTTCTCCAACAATGAGGTCGTAGGTATCAAGACTACCAACGGAATAATGCGAAAACCGGATACTGTAACATTACTTAAGAACAATGATACTTATTCTTATCTGATACTCCTCAATTTGTGTTTTCTAAAACAACATATAAAGGACTAACCATCGAATTGAATATATCAAGTTAAGAGAATGAACTTTATACAAAACAAAAAAGCCACAAGACACATAAAACTTTAAAACTAGCAATTTCATACCCTTATCCCTATTAATCTACTCCTATCACTTAATCCAAGCATGTATCCCAACCCACAGAGCATATATACAAAACAATTCAATAATTTAACATTTTCCCATGTCCTACACTCATACTTCTTCCAGGTATACCAAACTGCCCCTGATGTATGACTTTGTCAATCACCATTTTCATCCTATTCCCTAAAATGTTTGTGAAAATTTTATAATCTCCCACATGAGGGATATCGCCTATAATTTCCCAAGGTCCTCTCCTTCTTTCTGCACCAGAACAACTACCCCCCGTCCCTGCATCTCCCCCAACCGACCCCGTCTTTCATACAATTAAACAAACGCACTAAACATTCTCTTACCGTATCGCAATGTACTACATAGAAATCATTCAGTATCCCATCTAAACCTGGTGCCTTCCCTAGACTTAAACTAGACACTGCCTCCCCCACCTCCTGCTCACTTATACTTCCTACCCCCTCCCCGTTCCTCCTCCCTCAAACGACACAGGATCCCTTCCTGAAGGACCTCTCCCTCCCTACCCTTCCCTACACTCATCGATAATTTCCTCTCAAACCAATGATCAGCATAATTACTTATGCCATCCGTTGTTCTAAGCACCTGTCCCACTCCATATCCTCCCACTCATGTACATACTTCAACCCCTAATGATCGTGTTACCCCTCTGTCTATCTCTAAACCTCCTCAACACGCAACCTGATGGTCTGTCGCCCCACAACGCCTCCTCAATACCTCCTCTCACTCTGATCGCATCAAAACGATCATTTTGAATATCCCTCAACCCCTCTATTTCCCCATACCTACAAACCCCTCCCTCATAGCATTCATTAAGCTGTCCCTCCAAATACTTCTGAAGACCAAACTTCCACCATGTCTCATCCCTTTCTCGAGTCCTGTAAAATTCTCTTATTGCCTCCTTCGCTCTCTTTTCCCACCAGCCTAAAAAATCTTTCTCCCATTCCCCTGCTCCTTCTAACCATAAGGACCCCCACCATTCCTCAAACGATCTTCCTTCCCCCTCCCCCTGCAGCAAACGCACATTCTTCTTCCAATAACCATTGTACCTTCGGACCATTCCAGCCCACTCCACCTCTACTAAGACACCCCGATGGTCTGAAAAACCAAGATCAAGCATTTGCACCCTCCCCACTGTAACATCCCTCGTTGCATAGACATGATCTAACCGGGCTGCATAGCCTCTCCTCACAAAAGTGTGCTCCACCCTCCACCCATTGCCCCTTACCACATCAAACACTCCCACCTCCCTCAATAAAATATGCAACGAACCTAACTCACAACCCGCCCCTCTAGGTTCTACATCTTTTTTCCTGATTATACAATTCCAATCCCCACCGAGCAGAGTAATCATAGGCAAACCCCATAAATGATATGTCAAAACCTCACTTACAAATTCTTCCTTAACAGGTCGATTACTGTCAGCTGGCATATATATTCCCATATATATTCTCGACCACACCTAAAATTATGCTCTTGTAGAAAAACTACGTCTACGTCATATCATCTTAGTACTTCATCTACCCACCTACGTTTAATTTCTGCCCTTAGGCCATTCAGATTAATCGTTAAACACTTGAATACGCCAAAGGGGGCTTTCCTCTGTGCTTCTGTGGGCGGGATGTAACACCCTTCAATAAACATCCTTTATCCCTAACACTCCTCATGCTCTGATACCCCACTCTCACCTGTGCCCCCACCTTCCCCTTCTGTGACACATCTACCCATGCTTTCTTGCCTGTATGCTGAGCAGGTGTTAGGACATCATCATCTGACATCTCTCCCGCCTCTTTTTTGATTCTCCTCTACCTCCATCACAGCTGTGTCCCCATCCCTATGCAACAGCCTCCACCTCCTGCACCTGCAAACTGACTTCCCAGCTTCCAGCACTCTAATGGCCTGGTTTAACCCACCTCCCCACCTGTATGTGTCCTTCAACTCAGAGGGAACTACCACCCCGGATCTAGCATAAACGTTTGCAACATCTCTTGCAATGGTTGCGTAGGTCCACCTGGAGGTCTTCACCTCCACCAAATCCTCAGACTCATTATCTTTTTCAGGCTCAACAATTGTTGGAGCACTCAACACTTGCAGCGTTTCACCTTCCCCACACCTTCCACCACATCTGCCCAACTATTTTCCAAATCCTTTTTACAGTCTCAGGTTCCCGCCTTTTGCCAAAATGTATGCACCACAGGACCCTTGGAGCCATTGATCTTGGGGCCAGATTTGGGGGGCACCTCCGCCATGTGATCATATGCCCCATTTTTGGGATGTCCTACCTGGCCCATGTCAAAACAAAGCTTCAAAGCCCTCCGTACGAATGATGGTATGGGCCTTTTTAAGGTCATTTTCAATGTGAATGAACCTTCTGGCGCATTCCCAAAGCCCCAGTCGAGATGCACCAATTTTTTCCTTGAAAACTCCTGATGTCCAATCCATCAGCCTCAAAAGGCACAAGCCAACTGCTTGGACATAGCCTGGGTAGATCACTAGGTTATAGTGCTTCTCAATAAATTCCAGGTAGCTCATAGATTATCTGTCTAGGGGTCATACAGGGCTCAACTATTAAAGAAAAGGAGTCTTTAGGTTTCAAGATTATTAATCACTAATAATCACTAAAGTTTCTATTGGTGATTTAATAATTCATCTTTAAACAGATCTTCTCATATCATAATCACTATGAGCAAAACATATATCATTAACCATAGTATCACTTCACTATATTACATTAAATATTTGGTAACTTTCTTCTGTAAATATATATTTACAGACACAGGCATTTACAAGCCAAAATGCCACTGACTTGGGCCAACAGAGTTCTTATACGCTGGACCATTCCTCTTTCATTAAACCCTTTTCTAAATCAGTCTACAAAGGTATAGCACTGACTAGATCACTTGCTTCAAATTTCTGTAGACTTATGGGAAGCGAAGAGTGACAAAGTCAGATGCTCCACTAGACCCTTTCTTGACTAGTGAAAGGTGGTAACTGCTGGGAGAGAGAGGTGACTTGAAGACAGATTCCTTGAATGGACCTTCCAAGACTAGTGAAGGTATGAACTGAACAAGGTAAGGCTTTACCAGCCAACCTTTAACTCGTATCTGTATAGGTTTTGAGTAGCTCAAAGCGCTTGCTGGTGCTTAACCCGCTTAATTGTGCAGCTTACAATATTAAAACATCCCACTATGAGACTTCATACTTATAAAGTCGAGTAACTCATTTTAGCTTGTTAATGGAAATACTTAATATAATATTAAAAGTGAAAAGCGCTAAAATAAGCATTTATAAATATATAATTTATTTCTTTGAAATGAGCAAAGGCCATAACACAACTCTTCACATAAGTGTAATATTTCGAGACATCCCTGAGCCGGGACTTCTACACCAGTGTTGACAGTGAGGCACTCCTCCTGGGTACTTCTCTCCACAGTTCTTCATACGCCTATTGTACCAAACTTTCAAGATCCTCACAACCATTCCCAGCGCACTCCTGTAAAGGTCTTGATTACAAATAAGATGGGAAGCCGCTGGTGACGTATAGAAAATCAGTTATTATTTGGTAAATAGTTCTTACAGCTCAACACTACACCGTGTTGCTCTTCCTCCAAACACTGGTCACGCATCTTGCAGAAAATTGGTTATAAAGACTAACTAGGAACACTGTACAGCACAACCTCTCTCCCGGAGCCGGGTGAGGTCAATGATGGTTGGGAAGAAGGGTATAACTGTGATACTGATGGAAGGAAGGCAACAGGGATATTCTCTTGAAAAGATGAGTGAAAGGTATTACTGTAGATACTTCCCTTGAGGTGCTGACTTAGGGTATAACTGTGTATACTTGACGGTTCTGCCTGGAGAGTATAACTAAGGGTGAAACACACTATTAGATGAAATAAATACCTAAACCTACATGTGTGATATAGCAGAGACTCGTGTATTATTAAGTATGGTTGCTTATCTTTCAGGTAAGTGAGAATTGCCATCCAGCTGACCCTTAAGGCTGGCTCCTTTGACGAGGTAGAAGAGATATCGGTCTGAGGAATTGGACCTTTTGGTCTTCTTCCTCAGACCGAACCGACTACTCCCCAATCCCTTCCTCATCCCATCTCCTCCATCCTCCTTTTTTCCCCTTCCCTCCTTCTCCTCCTCATCCCTCCCTTAGTTCCTTCCAGTTTTACCCTGGGAGCTCTCTCCTGTGGGCATTCTCAGTTCCTAAGCAGGGGAAGGGGACGGGTCCATCACATTCCGTTGAGGTCCTTGCAGTGGTGTAGCTTGTCGTGGAATCTGGATCGCCTGGGATGTCCATGCCAGTTCTTCTTGCACTTCACTTCCTCTTTTGGCTTTAACTGGGCTGCGTGAGGCACATCCGTCGTAGTCTCGCCGTTATTAGGTTTACCTGAATGAGCGGGAAATCCGTTGTCTCAAAGAGGCGGAAGGCTTCATATATATAGATGGCTGCCCTCTATCTACGCCTTCAAGGGACTTCCCGGTATTTCCTATTCTTGAATCTTGCTAAATGTCGCCCTGCTTGGCCTCTGAGGTCCCCAATTTTGCTTCCGTATATACTGCTTTCTCCACACCTTCTCTACTCACTGACAATTTGAGTCTACACGTCCTCGTCCTTCACCCAAACCTCAGCGCCCCCTTCGACAAACCCGTAAAAATCCTCACTGCCAGGTTCTTCGCCTTGACTAGTTCGAGAATGTGGAGGTTCATCCTCCCTCCTACACTCACCTTCATCCCTGTCCCTCCCTGCAAGCCCCTTCAACAGTTTCCTCTTCACCTTCGCTTCTACTTTAGCACAGTCTAGACCCCTGATCGTTGCTCACTCTTCTCTCCATTTCTAATGTATTCCACATTCTGCATCTTTGACTCGAACACTGGAAGCTATTGCAGAATAGTATTTCAGACCGATGATGGACACTACTCACCTGAGGTTCCCCATCTCTTCTTCGCTCCAAACACCCCTTCCTTCACAACGTCTCCTCCTCCTTCTCTGATTACAGGCCTCGCTGCCTCCACACGGGACTTTTCTAACCTAGTCCCATAAATTCCTCTCATTTCCACTCTCATCTTCTCTCCATAAACCGCGGCTTGTTTGTATAAATCTGAGGCCTTAGGGGTAACCGTGGAGCTTCACGTCTTGCTTCTCCCAGTTTTCCTGTTGGCTCAAAACATAAGAACATAAGAAAGGAGTGGAACACTGCAGCAGGCCTGTTGGCCCATACTAGGCAGGTCCTTCACAATCCGTCCTACTAACAGAAATATCATCACAACCCAATTTTTCAATGCTACCCAAAGAAATAAGCTTATACCCCATTCATCATGCGAGTCCCACCTAAACTGCTTGCAAGAACCCAAATTACAATCCACCGTTATCAAATTCTTTTTCAGCTATGATTTGTTATATTCATCGGATCCTTTTTCCGATGGAACCTTAACGAAAGTGCTCTTCTTATACGCACTAGTGTTCCATACCGCCTCTATGTTTCATCTTCCTTACATTACACCGGCAGCCCGTATCCACTTGGAATAAGTGGTATACACTCTGTCTTTACTTCCTTCGCGGGGTATTGCTCATCGAGATGCTGATTAGTTCATCAGTCTTCTATTACTTACACGAATCACCATTTATTTACTACTTGGGAGGGTTTAATGACTTTGCATCAAATGAGCATTTGCACTCACCTTCCATAGTTAAATAGATAAGACTAACCCATTTTGGATCCTTGAACTCATTCTTTCTCCCAATGATCTCTCCATCTGCTTTCTCAACAGTCCTTGACTTCACCTGGTCTGTCCTCCCGCACTTGGCTGTGACAGCACTCATTTCCCAATCAATCCTTAAGTCCCCTGTTTTCTCCACTGCTGCCCACGCGCATTTTCTATCCTGAAAGAATGGGACCCACATCTACGCTTTTCATGAGGTTCCCCTCCCACTGTCCTCCACATGAGGTTTACATCTCTTTTTTCGCCTCCATCTTCAGTGGCTTCAAGACTGTATTCTCAAACCTCGGGCATCCTCGGGCATGTGCCTGGTGGTCTCTCATTAGGCCAGGCAGTGCGTTTGAAACGCTTATGGGGTGGTAATGGTATAAACCGAACCACAGAGACTCCTTATTTGGCGGCGAGATGGCTGTCATCGTGCTACACGATGCTAAACGCACTTGGTTAGAGATTACGTATCTACTCACTGGCTTTCTTATGGAGTGCAGTGTCTGAAGAAAGTGGAAATTAAGTGTAAATTCTTCCCGACCGCTAGGCCTTGCTCAGGTTGTGTCAGATATAGCACACCCTTGCCAAGCGCTACTGAAATATTAATCATTCCGCCCAGATTTCAGGGGGCTCCATCGCGCCTCTTGCCCTTTCTTTCTAAGCCTTCAAAGCGAGTTAAAGCCTAGATTTTTCTTTCTAGAGAAGAATCCTATAATGTACCTTTTTACCCTTCAAAACTGGAGGCACTCTGCCATTATCGCAGCTGGGACGGCATACATATTCGTGATGCGGCAGCATTTACTTGGTGTGCTCTTACTGCACTCTTT
Source organism: Cherax destructor (assembly GCA_009830355.1). Taxonomy (NCBI): domain Eukaryota; kingdom Metazoa; phylum Arthropoda; class Malacostraca; order Decapoda; family Parastacidae; genus Cherax; species Cherax destructor. Next base: position 6,891 of record WNWK01013312.1, read on the forward strand.
TACGACTTTTTAACTTAAGTATGGTCGAAGAGTTCTTCCCAGCTGGGAAGTCTGCTAGGCTGCCCTCCTTTTCGAAACGGTGTGCACCACGGGACGGATTCCTTTCACCACCGCTCCCATCTGTTTCACAGGTAGCCTTCTGGTATGGTGAGGAATGCTCAGTTAACAGGATGTTTGATGTGGTATTAGAGACGACAATAGTCTCTCCTGACACCACAGGGTTTCCGGTACGTTTCACATTGGACCCCTTGCTGCGCTTTGACAATGATATTCAGATGCTGGTGAATAACTATTCATATTTACTTTTTCTTGACCTTAGGCAAGGCTGAGAGGACACAACTTGAGATATAAGATCTGGCTCAGGCCCACCTAGCCTCTCTGAGGGTAAACTGTACCACATTCTTTTCTTAAGGCCTTCTTAACTGACAGACATTTCCGGTCCGCATGGGGACGAACTTTCCCGAATTTTGGTCCATAAGCTGAAGGTGTCCCCCTAGATGTGTTTCTGAGCACAACACTTTCAGGCTTGCCAAATAATCTGGCGCTCTGTTCTCCCCATCCAATATTTGGGTCATCGCTTCAGTTATTTCTTGGTAGCATTTAAGATTGGGTTGAACAAATATCTTGTTAGTGGGATGGAATGTGCAGGTGCTGAGACTGTCACCTCTACAGCTTCCCCTCCATGCCATCAACCGGCTTCTGATTGGGCCACCACCATTGGCTTAAATTTTTAGTGGCAAGACCCATTAAATTATTGCCATTGACGTTCAGTGGTCTTGATCATCCATTGTACCTATACGGTCACGATCTTGGGAAAGTGATATAGTCGCCGTGCCCTGTCTCATCAAACATCGATTATCTTCAGAAACCTCAATATACATACCTCTCTGAAGGCAACTGTCACAGCCATGAACCTTCTAAACTTTAACATTTTTGGGGCTGATCGTAGAACTTCCTTTTGTCTACATTCAGCCCTAATTTTATCAAACTCGATTATGGTGACCAGATATTCAGCGGCCTTCCCCTGCTACTTCTTCCATCCTTAACCCATCCATCACCAGGATTACGCTTATGCCTTGCAGGCATTTGTCTTCCCGGTTGAGAGCTCCTATGTAGGAAGAACATCTTGCCCTCCTTGGTCCGATCGCTGTGATGCCCATTGCATTCAAGTGCAGGCTATGTTCGCTCTCATGACCTATGCAATCCTTCCATGTATAGGATTGTTACAGATGTTAGTAGACGCTCTTATTTGTCTTTGCGTCCCTGCTTACTTTTGGTCCCTTTTCTTCAAGCCCACATTCACTCTTGTCTCCTTCAGCCACCCTCTATATGCTCCAGTGTAGACATCTCCTTTCCCTACCCTGGGAAGTTCCTGCGTCCGGTCTGTTCTATTCCCTCACCTTGCTGAAAGCCCGCCACCATTTCATGGCTTTCTCGCTTCTTTTTTTTCTGTAGAGACCACTCCGCTCTCATTCCCATGCGCACGCAGTATACACTGATGGTTCGTAAGCACCGACCGGCGCTTGATTCGCAGTGTTTCCGACAGCGCAGCGACGGCATCTATTACCCGGCTACACATTTACGGCTGAATTGTGGCGCCATTCTTGTGGCACCCTATATCCGCATTAACTATGCCTGTATCACCACTTGTGGTCGTTTCAGACTCCCTAGGTGCTTACAGGCTATCCAAATGATACACCTCACCACCCTAGTTCTTCATCCACTTTGGTTACGCTGTGCTCATAAGCACAAAGATATTGCTTTTGTTGGTCCTGTCGTGAAGCACGCATAGAGCAATGAACAGGCAGATGACCTGCTGCGCGGTCAGCAGTACATGACCTTCCAGGTTTATATATAGAGGTGTTCTTTACGCACTATTATAGTCATTGCTACCCACCTCGCACAATGCTGGGCAACAACGCTGGTCTGACCTAAGCAATAACAAACTTCATTCTATTAAACTATATAGGTTTCTGACCTTCTTGGTCACCAGTTTGGAGGTTGGAGACTTGTACCTCCTGTCTTCGCATTGGCCACACCTTGCTCCACGCATTGGCATCTCAAGTGAGAGGCTCCCATTCTGTGAGCATTGCTGTCAGGTCTCAATGTCTGTTCAATATATTCTGTTGACTGTCCACTTTATCAACGAGTCGCAGAATTTACCCAATCTATGTCTTCGTCATGGCCCTTTTCTTTACCTTCCCTTCTTTACGATGGACCCTCCTTGTCCTGACTTCCTTGCTGGAATTTTTGACAGAACTGACTACCACACAAACTCTGAAGATTATAATCAGCAACTCCCCCAACCCTTTCCCCGACTTTGCTACCCTATCCTGCACTATCCACTGTCCTGCTGCACTCCATACCCTACTAATCATCCATCTCCTACTTCTACAACCCATTCTCCCATCCTGCAATAATCCCGCAGCGCTGTATGACCCCTGTGGTTTAACGCTTCTATTTGATTATAATATTAATAATAATGGTTTGGGACGGTCCACCAATTTGAAGGTAAGTCCTTTTTTTTATAGGGGGTTTTTATTGACATCTTTTTTTACAAGCCCCATTTTGGAAAATTTTTTTTTTTTCCCATCGTTTTAGGCAGTTAGTAATTTAGCGAGTTTAGAATTTTCAAAAAGAGGACAAAAAGATTACTTGGCAATCTTAAAAATAATGGGAATATCCCTTTATCTGACAGATTTCCAATTCCCACTTCAAGATGTTAAAATTTAATTTTTAACACATACAACCCCAATAAAAAAGAGGAGCTTTTTGACGAGTTTAGGTCCGACTTGGACCTTTTAAAAATACACTAACAAAAAGGGACAGGAAAAGGGGGTATTTTGGCGGGGAAGGAAGGGCACAAAAAAAGGGGGTGGGGGGTAATAATGGAGGAAAAGTATTGGATGTGGTAGTAGTAGTAGGGGAGTCAGTCATATTCTGGAAAAGGGAATCAAAAGCTTTCCCCCCCTTACATTTTAAATGCCCAAAACCCTTAGAACCCCCGGACTTAACCTGCCCCCTTCCCCTTCATCTTTTCCCCCTTTTTTTCCCCTTTGGGTTTTTTTTTTTCCCTTGTTTTTGCCCTTCTTTATTATATTTTCTTTTTTCCCCCTCTGGTTTTGTCCCCCCCTTTTTCCCCCATTTCATTGCAGTGTTTCTTTCCGGGAATAACTGACTCCTCTACTACTACCCATTTCCCACTACTACCCATTATTACCCCTCCACCACTTTCGGCCCTCCCCGCCCACCCGTTTAAAAACCCCCCCTTTTCCTGCCTTGTGTTGGGTGTGACTTTGTAAATGGTCCTTTTTGGGGCCCGAAACGTCCAAGCTCCCTTTTTTTATGTGCGGTTGTATGTGTATTGTTCGAGCCACGGTATTGTGCCTTTTTTTTTTTTTCCCCCTTATTTTCCTTTTTGGGGACCCCGGGGGCGGGGGGGCAAAGGCTCTCTTCACACGGTGAGGTCTTTGATTCCCGGGGGGGGGGAAACATTGGGCGTGTTTCCCCTTTCAGCGGTTGTCCATGTCACCCATTAATAATGGTTACCTGGGTGTTAGCCCACTGGGTGGGTCGCATCCTGGGGGAAAACTTTACCTAATTTGTTTTAAATAATTTTTGCTTTGTAGTAGTATGTCATTCATTTCAGCTAGGCCTGTAAACCTTGTACATGCACTTGTAGAAATAAGAATTATTAATTTTTATTATTATTATTAATATCACTGGTCAACAACTTTGAAAAGTTGTAGATTTTTAAATTTATTAAATAATTTTTTCAAAAATTTAACCAAATATCAACCCCTTTGGAAAAAGCCCCATTTGGGTATAGAAAAAGAGACATGTAATATTTATTATTTTATTATAAATTTTTAAAATGTGTCAGTATGTTTTAAAATCCCCCTCACCACCCCCTTCTTTTTGGGTTGACACTTATAGTGGGCTGATGAATAATCTCTTTCCCCAAAAACCCGCAATAGTCTGCAAGCATTCTTGTTCCCATTTTCCCTGGGGACCATTTTTCCATGGTTTTTTAAAATCTTGGGGAAACCTTTTACCATGTTTTCACTAACTGCCCCAGTTCGTTTGGAAAAAATCAAAAACAGTCCAAAAGTGGGTTTAAATGACATTTTACATCCCAGGGTTTTTGTGGGGCCTTTATGAGCTGCTAGGAGATTCCACTTTGAAGACAGAGTCTAGCAGCCTGGGGCCCTTTTTTTGGGGGACTTGTAGATCCCTGGCCCAAAGGCCCGAGTTCCCCTTTTTTTGAGATGTGGCCTAGAGGGTGTGTTTCTTAAAGTTTCTTTTTTCCCGTAACCCAGCACTCTCATCCTTCTTTGTCTGACTCGAAGGGCACCGAAGTTGGTGCATCAGGAAAAAGGTTGACCCTTTTCCATGTGGAATTTGGGGAAAAGCTGATGGAATATTTGGATATTAAAATTACCCTTGACAATCCCTTTTGTACTGGGGGGAATGGTACCAAACACAATCCAAAAGGCCCTTTCCAAACATACACATAGAATAAAGGGAAAAACACGAATATATATCATCAGTATATGACCCTAATGAAATTTTAAAATCCCCATCTTACCCGAAAATAATAAAAAAATAACCCAAAGGGGGAACCCCCTGGTTTAAAACTCCCAAAAACCCGAGTGGGCAAGGAAATGGTGAGGGTAAACCCCCCAAAAATTACGGAAAAAGAAATTTGTACACCTTTCAAGGCCCCATGAAAAGACCAAACAAAAACCCTGGAGCACCTGAAAAAACATCCTCCTTTTTGGGTTATACAATGATGAAAAAATAGCCCTAGCAAAGAAGGGGCATAAGTCCACTTGGGCATATACACTTGATATACAGCCCATTCCCGAAAAGGGGCCCCAAAATAATCATTTCCCAAAAAAAATGTTTTTAAAACACGGAAACCACCGCCCAGGGCCCAAAACAAAATTTAAATCAATACATTGTCATTGCCCCCCTTTTTGTTTTTCTAAGTTTTAATGAGAACCACTGCTCTGCTTTGATAGATCCAAACCCGATCCCCAGCTAGAAAAAGCCCCTGCCACTTTTCCCCAAATCAAAACCCTTAAGTAACCCTTTTCCCCCCTCAACATTGTCATGGGTACCCCCCAAACAACCCCCTATCCAGCCCCCCACCACCCTCAATAATATAGCCATCGTTAAACGCCTATACTCCTCTGGAAAAGCCCTTTCCCCATGCCCTACCATAAAAACCCTCGATTCCTTTCTTACAGTTCTATAGAACCTGGCTGCTAATACCCTGACACTTTCTCCCTGACCCCCCTCATTCCCCAACACAAAAATATAATCCAGCCCCAATACATTAGGGCCCCTGCGTCATCCTCTGCAAACCCCAACATCAAACTGGGACCCCCAAAATTGAAAACCCCCCCCCACCACCCTTAAAATTCCCCAAACCTTCCCTTACCCTCCTAAGTTTCACAAAAATAAACTGAGAAAAGCGGTCTCAGCATCCACAAAATTAAAGACCATTCCCTACCAGCTGCATCACGAAAAGTTTGCACGGATGCTAATATGTCATGTAAAACCGAAACCGTTTCCATCGCTGAAGGAACAGTTTTAAACCAGTACCAAATCTGCTCCAATCATTTTGGGTATGTCTCAACACCTTGCAGTACCCTACTACCACTCCCAACCCTATCTAACCTCCCACCCATACCTACCCCGGATCTGCTACAATAAGAAGGTGCCGCAAAGTGTCTCACATACCATAAGATCCCTACCCTGCCATCACCTCCCACTTCCCTCATAACATCATTCACCTGCACCAGCGAAGACCGCCCTAGCAAAAAATTTCCCTGCCTCACATATACCCCATTAACCGCCTCTTCAATGGAATCAATCCCATGCCTCCATGAATCACCTTAGTCGTCACAACCTCCTCCCTTAACCAGTGTCTTCTGTAACCCAAACAAAATGCATGACCCTCTGGCTTAATCTCCGTATATCGTCTTCATTAGTGGATATCCCCGGGCCCCAAACCATAATTTACTGTACACCAAAGTGTTTACAACCCTAACCCTTTGCAAAAAGGGGGACTTTCCCCCGCCCTCCATTCCATCATTCTGTTTAATGCCGCCCCCACCACCAAAAAAGAATTCATTTTCCCCCTTCCCCACTTTCTTCATATGATTACCCAAGATTCCCAAAAAAATTATAATCTGGACAGAGAAGGTGATTGCCCTATAATCCTTCAAATTTTTTAAAATCCCCCCCCCTTCGGAACTAAGACCACAACCCCAGAAGCTGTTCCTCACCATACTCCTGATATTTTCATGCCATTGAATAAACCACCAAAACCCTAGCAAAACCCCCCAAAGGTCATGTAAAAACCCCCAAAAACCCCATCCCCCCGGTTTCCCCAAAATTTCCCTGCCCCCCTCCAATTTGTCTTTGAAATTCCCCCCCATCAATCTCTTGTGCCCCCTTAACCCGCGCCCATCCCTTATCAAATCTTCGTGTTTCCCCAATCACCTTTCCTCCCCCTAACTTTTTTTGAAACCTTTTATCTGCGTAACATCTCATTGCTTCCGTTGCCCTACCACCTGACCACACCTAAACCCCCTCCAAATCCTCATCCATGGTCAAGCCAAATCATCCCCCCATCTCCCTTAAATCTTAAAACCAAAGCTGGGGGCTTATCTCCCCAAACAACGCCCTCCACCTCTCCCCTCTCACCCTAATAGCATGAAAAGCCTCATTTTGTAAACCCCAAAATTGCCCCTGATGCCCCACGGGGGCCTCCCCCCCCCTTTTGCTTTCCCCCGATGATTTCCCAAATAGCTGTTACCGTCCTAAACCTCCTCCCTTCCCCCCTCAAAAAATCCTTAAACCCCTTTCGCCCTATCGTCCACCCTCCCGATATTTTCACCCCCCTGTCCTCCCCCAACCTAGCCCCCCAACCCAAAAAACCCTATGACCCATTTCCCTGGAAAACCCAATATTTAATTTAAAAGCCAGGAAAGATGGGCCGCCCTCCCCAACCCAAATTAGCAAAACCCCCAGTCAAGAAACCCATTTCCCGCGGTGACACTCCCACCTGAATCGCTGACGCCTATCCCAATCAAGCCTGCTGCATATCCTCTTCGTATTAAATGCTCCCGTCCCATCCACCCCCCCCTGACTACATCTTCCCCCCCCACCCTCCCAACACATCACTCAAAACCCCCAAAATACCCCTCCCCACCGGGGCTAAACGTCCCCCGACCAATTCAACCCCTCAATTTGGCCCCAGGGGACCACCAAAGCATAAGAAACCCCCTCAAACAAAATCCTCCTTCACCACGGTCTTTTTCCCCGCATATACCCCCCAATGAAGCACACCTGAATGCCCCTCACACCCTGCCCCCCCTAACTATCCATCCACCCTCCTCCTCCATGCCTTCAAAGTGAATGGGCTGGTCTCACGACCCCTACCGCACCCCCCCCCTTTAAATGTCTGAGCTCCCAGTATCAAAGTATACCCATTAAAACAGGTCTCGTCCACCAAAATTATGTTCTTGGAAAAACAAACATAAACATTCATCATCTCAAAGTGACTTCTACCTATCTCCTTTTGACCCCCCGCCTGGAGGCCATTCACGTTCATTTTAAACACTTAATTCTGTGGGGGGCTTTTTTCTGCTTCGCTATTCGGCACTTTGTTAGCCTCCATTTTCCCCCTCTCCCCCCCCCCTGGTCCCCTCAATTTTTCTTTGACACCTTCCCCTGCCCCCCCGGCCTTTTTTTCAAATCCACTGGCCAGAGGTGACATCATGTTCCTCTGTCCACTAGGCCTCTTAGGGGACCCCTTAATCTCCATATCCCCTTCCTTAGATGCTGATGCCCCTCAATTTCCGCCACCAACCCCGTGGGGATCAAACACAGGGACACCTAACAATTTCACCCCCCAACCCTCTACCTCAGGGCTAAAACCAACATCCAAGGCACCATTCCCCCCGTAAAGGGGGTCCCAACCATGCAAAACCTCCCGCGGGGCCTGCGTTCATTCATCACATCCACCTCCCAGCTTTCCCACCAAGACACCCGGATGTGTCCCCATCCCCCTTCCGGGGCCCTTTGGCAATTAAACCCTCCATTCACCATCAACAGCATTGTCCAACCCTGACACCACACCAAAAGAGACACCCTCTCAGGCATCTCCATACCCCCCGCCACACCCCGGACCTCTTTGCAGTCTCCTCCGTTTATGGAAAAGGGCGTTGTCCCCGCCTGGGCACACACTCTACATGCCCCCGGGCCCCATATCGACACGCCTCTGTCCTGGGTCACATAAACCTGCGCCAAAAAACTTCCATGATAACATACGATGGTATTTGTCATCTGAGGGTTATTTTGAGGGGAAAAAGTCCCCCCGGCATGGGCCCCTATATGCCCCGGGCCCCCGGCCCATATTGGGGCATGTATTTCCCAAAATGGCAAAACCCCCCGATGTCCCCCTTTTGGTCGCCTCAAAAGGAATGTTTCTGCGTATCCACAAATGGGGTGTGAAACATCCAAAATCAACCCCCAATCCTGCATTGACCCAAACCTTCTTTGTCTTGTCAACAACATTCTGATGCCCCGTGGTAAAAATTTTTTGAAGATCCTCAACTTCATTTAAGGAAACCCCGGGATATCTGAAGTAGAAATCCCAAAACATCTCTGAAACAAAAGCAGGAGAACCTCCGCGTTGTTGGGATTATACTCCTTTCAACAAATCTACACAGACCGTGTTCACTCTCCGCGGTACCGCCGCCATGTTGGTGAAAACAAAGTTTCTCCTTTCCCCGCTGGGAAAAAACAGCTCACCCCTTCACCGCCAAAGGGTTGGGGCCTATCAAACGTCCATCCCCTAGAACTTAAATCAAAGAGGAAAGACTCAAACGAATGAATATTGTCCCTTCGACAATAGAAAAAGCTGGTCCCTATTTGAAACAAAAATGAAACTATAAAGCAGAAGATGCAACACAAACGTATGTGAAGTTTTTTTAAAAAAAATTTTTTAAAGGAAGAACAAAATTCTCTCTAAAGCTAAAAGCCAAAAAAACGCGGGCATTCAAAAACTAGTTGGATTGCCTCCCAAATAGTATTCAACTGCATACTGTCTGGCATAATATAAAATTCAATTTTTCATCAGAGTGATAACTGATAGTTAATAATGGGAGTAGCATTCTAAGTGTTGGTCAAATAGGAACAAAACTTCAGTCAGTGGTATTCAAATACTGTGATCGGTTTTAAAAAACATATATAGCAAGATAACAAAAAAAAAGTTTTATCACCTTCCATCCATTTCCCTCTCATGTAATTTTTATCCCTTTCCAATATGGTATGTTTTTTTTCCCCGTTTTCATGCAGACGTGCCCTTGGGGGACCTTTTAAGGGGGCCCCTTTTGCAAAGGGGCTTCGGTCTGAGGTTTGGCCTTTTGGTCTTTTTCCCTAAAAACCAAACCCTAATCCCCCAATCCCCCCCCTTCCCCATCTTCCCCAATCCCCCCTTTTCCCCTTTTCCTCCTCCCCCCCCCTCATCCTCCCTATTTCCTTCCTTTTTCCCGGGGAGCTTCTTCCCGGCATTCTTTCCCTAGGGGGGGAAGGGTACCGGGGTCAACCCATTCCGTTGGGTTCTTGATTGGTGTGGTTCCCGGGGAATCTGGATCCCGGGGGCCCTTTGAGCGAGGGGTTTGGGGCCTTTCGTTCGGGGGGGGGGCCCGAAGGCATACGGGCGTTTCCCGGCCCCCTCTCTTTTTCCCAAGTGACTCGGTTCGGTTTATGGAAAGGGGTGGGTATGACGGGTTCCATGCAGCATCTTCACTCTGCGGTGTTGAGGTCCTCTTGGGCGGGGGGGGTTTCCTTTCTTTCCCCCTTTTCCACTTCCCTTTTTTTTATTTTTTTTTATTTTTATTTTTTTTCTTCTTTTTTTTTTCTTAAAAACAAAGAAAAATAACCCCATGGATCAATCTGTAAACCTCCCCCAGGCCTTGATACCCCTTTTCCCGCCCTACCTGGTTGGAAAATTTTGGACCAAATCCCCTGTCCTTTTGCGGTGGGTTCATCACCTGTTTTGGTCCCGGAGCCCCGGGGCCCCCATCATGCCGCTTTCTCTGCCCTTGATTGGGGGTTCCCCTAAAGGTCAAAATTTTTTCAACCCCCCCGGTCACGTGGACCACCGGCCCCGTCCCAAAACGACCACGACCCTTGCATGACGATTCGAATTTTTCTCGTTCGTCTCAGAAACGACTACTTTCAAGCACTCCTTTGACACTTTGTTTCCCCTCTCAATGGAAAAAATTTTTTTTCTCCGACTTCTCCAATCCCTATCTTCAGATCATGTATCGGGTGGCTCTCTATCCTGTGGATGATATCTCATTTAACACTTCAAGGGGACTCGCATCATCGGGGGCCGAATGCTGGGCCGCGATTTTTTCTTTTTCAACCATAGATACTTTCCGTTACTTTGACAAACATCATTCCCTCAATTCTTGTTGTGGTTTGTCATTTTACCCCCCCCATTGTCCCCAAGGAATTTCCCGACATGTGGTGTCTTTTGCGCACCCCCAAAAACTCCCCATCCAAGGTTGACACTTTTGTCCTCCCCCAATAAAAGAAGATTTATCCTTCAAATTTGCTCTTTCGTTTGACTGCCCCGAACTTCCACCTTGGTCACATTGCGGCAACGTTTACAAGTTCAAAAGGGCCCCCACACCACGGGGGTGAGAAACTGCTGGCGTTTTTTTCATCCCCCAAAATATTGCAGGTCCATGGGGTGCCCATCTGTGGGGCTGACGACCATGCCAGTTCTTCTTACTCACCTCCCTTTCCAACTTCTGGGCCCTCCCTTTTATTCGCCGTTGTCGGTTTACCTGAATGGCGGGAAATCCATTGTCTCAAAGAGCGGAAGGGGTTTTCAAAGCTATGGTCGTCTCTCTCTCGCCTTCAGGAGACTTCCGCATTTCCTATTCTCGCATTCTAGACGTCCCCCTTCGGGCCCCAATTCCCGGTTTTCCCCGTGGTCGCCTCATCCTCAATGTTCTTGGGGCCCAGGTCCCACCCCGGGTTCCCCCAGTGTCCACCTCCTTCCTTTACTCACTGCAAATTCTGGTCTACACATCCTCGTCCTTCCCCTAAACCCCAGCGCCCCCCTTTTTCTCTTTTAACCTAAAAAACCCCTGCCAGGTTCTTCCCCCGACTAGTTCTTTAAATGTGTGGAGGGGTTTATCCTCCTTCAACACTACCTTCATCCCCCGTCCCTCCCAAACCCCCCGACAGTTTACTCTTCTATCTCCCTCCTCTCTTTAGTACAGTCTATAGACTCCCCGATAGTTTCTCCTCTTCTTCCATTTTTTTAGTTCCCATTCTCATCTTTGACTTCCACACACTGGAAGCTATTCGAAATTTTTCAAGACTGACCGATGATGGACACTCTCCCCCCGAGGTTCCTTATTCTCTTCTTCTCAACCCCCTTCTTTCCCAAAGTCCTCCTCCCTCTCGATTACAGGTCTTCCCGCCTCCATGGGGAAAGTGGCTTTAAAAAATAACTGTTGTTCAGTCCCCGGGGCATTATTACAGTTACAGCCACACACCATCTAGTGGGCTGGGGCTAAACTTTGTTCCCGGTTGTCTGTTGAAGGTTTTTCTTTCTACTCCCCGGTAGTACGACTCTTACCTGGTGTTGGTTGGGAGGGAAAATCCTTACCTTCCCCCTTTGAATCAGGTAAAGGGAAGCTACAGGTATTTCTGTTGTTTTATTTGTGTTTTCTTTGGTTACCAGTAGTGACTTGGTTTTTGAAACACCTTTTTTCCCTCTTAAAAGTTTTAAGACTCATGTAAAGAATATTTTCTTTATCAGCTCTGCCGCTGAACTGGTTCTCAGGACAGACGCATGACTTACGAGCAAGATTTCCCCGGGCTTAACGGGGATTCCACAACAAATCCTCTGTCTCTGTTTCTCTTGTGGATTAGGGTGTTGCTGAAGATCTCATCTCCTTTGGATACCTCAGTGTGTATTCCAACAGTGGTCCCAGGAGATTCACCATCTCGGGACATACCACCACTCGGAGACAACCATCATCTATTCTCCCCTCTGGTTATTCCTCCGTCTCACCAACAGACCGAACCAAAATATATTTTTTTTTTATTTCTATTTAATTAAAAACCAAAAAAAAAAATCTTATTATAACTATCCTTCGGTTTACTATTATTTTATTAATTTTTCCATCAATATTTTGTTCAGGCGGCGTTTCCCTGACACTCCACATGTGACTTTGCTAACCCTAGTCCATAGATTCCTCTCACTTCCACTTATATCTTTCTCTCCATAAATCATTGCTTATTTACAGTAGAATATCTGAGGCCTCAGGGGTAACCGAGGTAACTTCAGGTGTTGCTCTCCCAGTTTTCCCCTGTTGGGGTCTGTTTGCAAGAACCCAAATTACAATCCACTGTTATCAGGCGCTTTTCAGGATATGATTTGTTATATTCATCAGATCCTTTTTCCGATGGAACCTTTAACGAAAGTGCTCTTCTTATACGCACTGGTGTTCCATACCGTCAGCTCTATGTCCATTCTTCCTTACATTACACCGCAGCCCGTATCCACTTCAATAAGTGGTATACACTCTGTTCTTTATATCTCCCCCTTCGCGGGCATTGTCTATCCCAGATGTTGATTTTCTGGTTTCTCCCTTACCGCCACCCCTTTCTATTACTTGGGATTTTAACGCACACTATTTTCTCTGGAGAGGGTCGCACTGTGACTCCCGTGGCTTTCAGTTGGAGGCATTTCTTGCTTCTCTTCCCCTCCATGTTTATATACGGGTACTCCTACCCTTTTTGATCCTCGAACTCATTCTTTCTCCTGTATTGATCTCTCCATCTGCTCTTCCTCAACAGTTCTTGACTTCACCTGGTCTGTCCTCCCGGACTTAAATGACAGTGATCATTTCCCAATCATCCTTAAGTCCCCTCTGTTTTCTCCACCTCCTCATTGCCCTCGCTGGCAATTTGACTGGGCGAAATGGGACCTTTACGCACATCTCACTGCCTTTCATGAGGTTCCTACCTCGTCCTCCATTGATGAGGTTTTACATCTCTTTTCGTCCTCCATCTTCACAGCGGCTTCACATTCTATTCCCCAAACCTCGGCAAGAATCCTCAGAAGTGCGTGCCTTGGTGTCTCCTGCTTGTGCTCGGGCAGTGCGTTTGAAACGCGCTGCATGGGGCAGGTATCGGTAAAACAGAACCACAGAGAGACTCCTTGATTTTAAGCAGAAGAGAGCTATTGCTCGCCGTGTCATACGTGATGCTAAACGCACTTGCTGGCGAGATTACGTTTCTACTGTCACTTCGGCTTCCTCGATGAGTGCAGTCTGGAAGAAAGTGCGGAAATTAAGTGGTAAATTCTCCCCAGACCCGGCTCCGTTCTTCAGGTTGCTGGTGTCGATATAGCACACCCTCTTGCCGTTGCCACTGAAATTGGTAATCATCTCGTCCGCATTTCTCAGGGGCTCCATCTATGCCCCTCGTTCCTTTCTTCTAAGTCTGCCAGCGAGTTAAAGCCCTTAGATTTTTCTTCTCTAGAGAAGAATCTATAATGTGCCTTTTACCCTTCAAGAACTGAAGGCAACACTCTCTGCTTGCCGATCATCGGCAGCGGGCCAGACGGCATACATATTCGTATGCTACAGCATTTACATCAGTCTGCTCTTACTGTCCTCTTACGACTCTTTAATCTCATATAGCCACAAGAAGTTCTTCTCCAGCTGTGGAAGTCTGCTATTGTTCTCCCTTTTCGAAAACCAGGTACTACGGGACGTGATTCCTCTCACTACCATCCCATCGCTCTTACCAGTGCAGTTTTCAAGGTGATGGAACGTCTAGTTAATAGACGTTTGATGTGGTATTTAGAGACGCACAATAGTCTCGGCCTCCTGTTCGACCGTCGATTGTCCTGGAAACCTCACATTACCTCTCTGAAGGCAACATGTCACACCAGGCTGAACCTTCTTAAAACCCTCGCCATCTTTCATGGGGGCTGATCGTAGAACTCTCCTTCGTCTACATTCAGCCACAATTTTGTCAGAAACTCGATTATGGTGACCATATATATTCGGCGGCCTCCCTTCTATTCTTTCCATCCTTAATCCCATCCATCACCAGGGATTACGCTTATGCCTTTGTGCATTTCGTTCTTCCCCGGTTGAGAGCCTCTATGTAGAAGCGAACATTCCATCCTTATCCGATCGTCGTGATGCACATTGCATTCGCTATTTTGTTCGCTCTCATGACTTCCGCAATCCTTCCATGTATAGGATTGTTACAGATGTTAGTAGGCGCTCTTTATTTGTTCGTCGCCCCTGCTTACTTCGTCCCTTTTCTCTTCATCTACATTCACTCCTGTCTTCCCTTCAGCTCCCACCTCTATATGTTCATGTGACATCTCCCTTTTCCCTGCCCCCTTGGGAAGTTCCTGCTGTCCATGTCTGTTCTATTCCTCTACCTTGTGCGAAAACCCAACTACGTACGGCGGCTTCTCTCTCTTTCTTTCTAGACCATTTCCGTTCTCATTCCCATGCCATCGCAGTATACACCGATGGTTCAAAGTCATCTGACGGCGTCGGATTCGCAGCAGTGTTTCCGGACAGCGTCGTACGAAGGCATCTATTACCCTCGGCTAGCATATTTACGGCTGAATTGTATGCCATTCTTGTGGCACTTATCTGTATTGCACCTATACCTGTGTCACCATTTGTGGTCGTTTCAGACTCCCTTAGTGCTTTACAGGCTATCCGTAAATTGATACACCTCACCCCTAGTTCTTCGTATCCACCTTTGGTTATGCCGTATCATTATCAAGCATAAAGATATTGTCTTTTGTTGGGTCCCTGGTCATGTTGACGTACAGGGCAATGAACAGGCAGACACTGCTGCTCGGTCAGCAGTACATGACCTTCCAGTTTCATATAGAGGTGTTCCTTTCCTGGACTATTTTGCGGTCATTGCTACCCATCTTCGCACCCGTTGGCAACAACGCTGGTCTGACCAGCTGAATAACAAACTTCATTCTATTAAACCGGTTATAGGTTTCTGGCCTTCTTCTTGTCACCAATGTCGAGGTTGGGAGACTACACTCTCCTGTCTTCACATCGGCCACACTCGGCTTACTCACGGGTATCTCATGGAGAGGCTCCCTGCCCCTCTCTGTGAGCATTGTCAGGTTCCAGTGTCTGTTCGACATATTCTGTTGGACTGCCCACTCTATCAACGAGCACGCAGAATTTACCTCCAATGGCGTCTTCGCTCTGCTGCCCTTTCTTTACCTTCCCTTCTTGCAGATGGACCCTCCTTTAATCCTGACTCTCTCGTTGACTTTTTGACAGAAACTGACTTACTACACAAACTCTGAAGATTATACCTCTAGCACCTCCCTCAGTCCCTTCTACCTTGATCTCTTGCTACCCTGTATCCCTGCAATATCCACCATCCTAGTGCACTCCATACCCTACTAATCATCCATCTCCCTCTTACAACCCATTCTCCCTGCATCCTGCAATAACCTGCAGCGTTGTATAACCCCTGTGGTTTAGCGCTTCTATTTGATTATAATAATAATAATACATGGAGTGGAGGGCCAGGGTAGAGTATTATTCTTGTCTATCTTTGATATAAACACCTAGATAATACTATAGATGGAAATGGATAGTTCTTCTCGGCATATAACCTTGGAGTGGACTTTATAAGTCCTTTACTACTTTCTTTTTCACGTACTCTCTCTCTCTTTCTCACTGGGCCTTTTAATTCTTAAATAATAATCAATTAGAAATGAAAGATTAAAGAATGAACAATCGATAAACATAAACAGGTTAACATACAAAGAATGATCAATGAGTGTCGCCCAAACCTTCGTAAATCATCCTCCATCTTTCACCCTGATAACCGTAAAAAGAAAACAAATATAAAAACATAAGAACAAAAGAAAGAAGGAAGGGGGGTGGAGTGGCACTCTATGTCCGTGATCATTTAAATTGTTGCATAAAAACGGGTATAAAGTCTGAAATAACACATACAGAGTCTGTCTGGATAGAATTTTCAGAGGGGTGCGAAAAATTGATTTTAGGCATGATTTACCGTCCTCCAAACTTAGATAGGGAACAAGGGAGATTACTTTGGGAGGAAATTGTTAAGGCCACAAGGCACGATAACATAGTAATTCTAGGGGACTTTAACTTTAGTCAGATTGATTGGAACTTCTTGACAGGGAATTTAGAATCTAACGACTTTTTAGAATTAGTTCAGGATTGCTTTTTGAACCAGTTTGTGACAGAACCTACAAGGGGAAATAATCTACTTGACTTGGTTTTGGCAAGCAATGAAACCCTTGTTAATAATTTAGAAATTACAGAGGAACTCAGCTCATGCGACCATAAGTCAATTAAATTTAGCATTAAATGGATGTATGATAATAGGGATAATTCAGTAACGGTCCCAGATTTTCTCTTAGCAGATTATAATGGACGTAGAGAACACTTATCAACTGTGGTCTGGGGTAACGAAGAAAGGTATCAATATGACAGTTTTCTTAACACTATACAGGATGCCCAAAGGACATTTGTCCTGTATAAAGAAATTAGATCAAGTAGAAATGACCCAAAATGGATGAATAATAGGCTCAAATATCTTTTAGGGCAGAAGAAAGGAATTTATAGGCGCATAAAAAGAGGTGAGGGTCATCTTATAAATCAGTATACTGACATTAAGAGGGACGTTAAAAAGGGGATAAGAAAAGCAAAACGGGACTATGAAATTAAAGTTGCTAGGGATTCAAAAACTAACCCAAAAAGTTTTTTCCAGGTTAATAGAACAAAAGTTAGGGATAAGATAGGTCCCCTTAAAAATAACTCTGGGCATCTTACTGACAAGGAGAATGATATGTGTTCTATTTTTAAAATTATTTTCTCTCGGTTTTCACACAGGAAAATACTAATAATATTCCAGAATTTAATTTTTACAGAGGCCCAGAAGAAGATAAATTATGTAATATCACAGTCACTAGCGAAATGGTTATGAAACAACTAGACCGACTGAAACAAAATAAATCGCCGGGTCCTGATGAGCTTTTTGCAAGGGTTCTTAAGGAATGCAAAATGGAACTCTGTGAACCAATATCTAACATTTTCAATTTATCTCTTCAAACAGGTGTTTTCTCTGATATGTGGAAGATGGCTAATGTAATTCCTATTTTTAAAGCAGGGGACAAGTCACTACCGTCAAATTACCGCCCAATAAGCCTGACCTCAATTGTAGGCAAATTACTAGAGTCAATTATAGCTGATATTATTAGAAGCCATCTAGATAACCATAATTTGATTAATGATACTCAGCATGGATTCACGAGGGGCTGTTCCTGCCTATCTAATTTATTAACCTTCTTCAGTAAAGCTTTTGAGGCTGTTGATCACGGTAAAGAATTCGATATTGTTTATTTAGACTTTAGTAAGGCTTTTGATAGAGTACCGCACCAGAGACTGTTAAAGAAAGTGGCAGCTCATGGCATTGGGGGAAAAGTGCTGTCATGGATCGAGTCATGGCTCACCAATAGGAAGCAGAGAGTGTGCATAAATGGGGTTAAATCCGAGTGGGGACTTGTAACAAGTGGTGTTCCACAGGGATCAGTCTTAGGCCCGTTGTTATTTATAATATATATCAATGACCTTGACCAGGGAATTACTAGTGACATGAGCAAATTCGCCGACGACACGAAGATAGGTAGGATAATTGATTCAAACATAGATGTCATAGAACTTCAGGAAGATTTAGACAAACTTAATTCGTGGTCAGAAAAGTGGCAGATGCAGTTCAATGCAGATAAATGCAAGGTACTGAAGCTCGGGAGTGTCCATAACCCAAGAACTTAGCCATACAGATTGCGAGAAGGACTTGGGGGTGATGGTAATCAGCAACCTTAAACCAAGACAGCAATGCCTAAGTGTACGTAATAAGGCAAATAGATTACTGGGATTTATATCAAGAAGTGTAAGCAACAGAAGTCCAGAGGTTATATTACAGCTTTATACATCATTAGTAAGGCCTCACCTAGATTACGCAGCTCAGTTCTGGTCTCCATATTACAGAATGGACAAAATTTCATTAGAAAACATTCAGCGTAGAATGACTAAATTAATACATAGCATTAGAAATCTTCCTTACGAAGAAAGATTGAAGACCCTTAAATTACATTCACTTGTAAGACGTAGAATGAGGGGAGACATGATCTAGGTATACAAGTGGAAAATGGGTATTAACAAAGGGGATATAAATAAGGTCTTGAGGATATCTCTCCAAGAGAGAACCCGCAATAATGGATTCAAGTTAGATAAGTTTAGATTTAGAAAGGATATAGGAAAGTATTGGTTTGGAAATAGGGTAGTTGATGAGTGGAACAGTCTGCCTAGTAGGGTTATTGAAGCTAGGACCTTTGGTAGTTTCAAATTTAGGTTGGATAAATTCATGAGTGAGAGGGGTTGGATTTGAGTGGGACTCGCACATGAGTAAATAGAATTATCAAAGCTTATTTCTTGGGTAGCATTGGAAATTGGGTTGAGCAAATATTCTGTTAGTGGGACGGATTGTGTAGGACCTGCCTAGTATGGGCCAAGAGGCCTGCTGCAGTGTTCCTCCTTTCTTATGTTCTTATGTTCTTATGTACTGCAGAAGGCCTACTGGCCCATGCGAGGCAGGTCCAAGTCTCCTACCGGCTTAAGCCAATGCCCCAACCTAGTCAGGTCAGGTCACATTCACTTAAGGAAGGAGCACGGCATCTGACCTAGTAGCACAAGCTAGTCAGGTCAAACTCACACCCACTTGCACCCACTCATGTATTTATCTAACCTATTTTTAAAACTACACAATGTTTTAGCCTCTATAACTATGCTCGGGAGTTTGTTCCACTCATCCACAACTCTATTACCAAACTAATTCTTTCTTATATCCTTCCTGAATCTGAATTTTTCCAACTTAAAGCCATTGCTGCGAGTCCTGTCTAAACTAGATATTAAAAGGTATCTTCCCCATATCTCCCCTTCATTAAAAAGTAATCAGCATGAGAGATTAACGAGTGAAAGGTCATTTGACAGTGACTGATCACCAGGAAACATCTAAACATTCGTTATTCTTTATTCATTGCCATGTTCCAGACTCTGGAACACAAATGTTTCCCAGGCTGAGGGACTGACAGCCTCAAAACTGCTGAAGAAACACACTGAAGAAACCTACTGTGTAGGCAACGTATCTTACTTATAAACTTGCCAATATTGTATATCATTATCAGATTCTCTTCTACACTTTAAAAGTGTCTCATAACCTAACTCTCTTACCATCCTCTTTAACACATCATTCTACGAATCACTCCATTTCCCACTTGCACTCAACCTCCTCTACTTATAAACTACTGGTGCTGACTACCACAATAGTCTTAAAAAAGAAACATGGAACGGATGAAGTTTGAACCCATGGCGAGTTGGTTTTTAGGAGTCTAGCAGGTTTAGGTCAGCAATAGACATAATTAGGAAGAAGGGTGGGAACCCTGTCATATGTGGTATTTTGCCAAGGAGAGGAGTTGGAAATGAATGGCTGTCCAGGGCAATTGGTGTCAATTGCTGGCTGGACAAATACTGTAAGGAAAATGCAGTAACATTCATTGACAACTGGGACCTCTTCTATGGCAGAAATGACATGTATGCCAGGGATGGGGTTCACTTATCCAGGTCTGGGGTGGGGGCACTGGCAACTGCAGTGGAGGGAGCTGTTAGGGCTTTAAACTAGAAATAGTTAGTGGTATGGGTTTTGAGGGGAAAACAGTGAAGTCCCAGTGTAGTAATATTATAAGTTCTAGGAGAACTAGTAATAAGCAGAATAAGGTGGATAGTGGAAAGCTAGGGACACTAGATGACAAGGACAGTAATAGGTATAGTGGAAAAACAGAAATGAGCAGGAAGGGTAAAGAGAAAGGAGGGTCTTTAAATATATATTACACCAATAGTCGTAGTGCTAGGAATAAGATGGACGAGTTGAGATTAGCTGCTAGTGCGGGTAATATTGATGTTTTTGCAATAACTGAGACATGGTTTAATATATAAAATCGGGACTTGCCTGCCGAATGTCACATTCATGGTTTTAAATTGTTCCAAGTAGACAGATATATCGGGAAGGGGGGTGGGGTGGCACTCTATGTCCGTGATCATTTAAATTGTTGCATAAAAACGGGTATAAAGTCTGAAATAACACATACAGAGTCTGTCTGGATAGAATTTTCAGAGGGATGTGAAAAATTAATTTTAGGCGTGATTTACCGTCCTCCAAACTTAGATAGGGAACAAGGGAGACTACTTTGGGAGGAAATTGTTAAGGCCACAAGGCACGATAACATAGTAATTCTAGGGGACTTTAACTTTAGTCAGATTAATTGGAATTTCTTGACAGGGAATTTAGAATCTAACGACTTTTTAGAAGTAGTTCAGGATTGCTTTTTGAAGCAGTTTGTAACAGAACCTACAAGGGGAAATAACCTACTTGACTTGGTTCTGGCAAGCAAAGAAACCCTTGTTAATAATTTAGAAATTACAGAGGAACTTGGCTCAAACGACCACAAGTCAATTACCTTTAGCATTGAATGGATGTATGATAGTAGGGATAATTCAGTAACGGTCCCAGATTTTCGCTTAGCAGATTAAAATAGACTTAGAGAACACTTATCAACTGTGGACTGGGGTGACGAAGAGAGGTATCAATATGACAGTTTTCTTAACACTATACAGGCTGCCCAAAGAACATTTATCCCGTATAAAAAAAATAGATCAAGTAGAAATGACCCAAAATGGATGAATAATAGGCTCAAGTATCTTTTAGGGCAGAAGAAAGGAATTTATAGGCGCATAAAAAGAAGTGAGGGTCATCTTATAAATCAGTATACTGACATTAAGAGGGACGTTAAAAAGGGGATAAGAAAAGCTAAACAGGACTATGAAATTAAAGTTGCTAGGGATTCAAAAACTAACCCAAAAAGGTTTTTCCAGGTTTATAGAACAAAAGTTAGGGATAAGATAGGTCCCCTTAAAAATAACTTTGGGCATCTTACTGACAAGGAGAATGATATGTGCTCTATTTTTAATAATTATTTTCTCTCGGTTTTCACACAGGAAGACACTAATAATATCCCAGTAATAAATTTTTACAGAGGCCCAGAAGAAGATAAATTATGTAATATCACAGTCACTAGCGAAATAGTTATGAAACAACTAGACCGACTGAAACAAAATAAATCGCCGGGTCCTGATGAGCTTTTTGCAAGGGTTCTTAAGGAATGCAAAATGGAACTCTGTGAACCATTAAGTAACATTTTTAATTTATCTCTTCAAACAGGTGTAGTGTCTGATATGTGGAAGATGGCTAATGTAATTCCCATTTTTAAAGCAGGGGACAAGTCACTACCGTCAAATTACCGCCCAATAAGCCTGACCTCAATTGTAGGCAAATTACTAGAGTCAATTATAGCTGATATTATTAGAAGCCATCTAGATAACCATAATTTGATTAATGATACTCAGCATGGATTCACGAGGGGCCGTTCCTGCCTATCTAATTTATTAACCTTTTTCAGTAAAGCTTTTGAGGCTGTTGATCACGATAAAGAATTCGATATTGTTTATTTAGACTTTAGTAAGGCTTTTGATAGAGTACCGCACCAGAGACTGTTAAAGAAAGTGGCAGCTCATGGCATTGGGGAAAAAGTGCTGTCATGGATCGAGTCATAGCTCACCAATAGGAAGCAGAGAGTGTGCATAAATGGGGTTAAATCCGAATGGGGACTTGTACCAAGTGGTGTTCCACAGGGATCAGTCTTAGGCCCGTTGTTATTTATAATATATATCAATGACCTTGACGAGTGAATTACTAATGATATGAGCAAATTCGCCGACGACACGAAGATAGGTAGGATAATTGATTCAAACATAGATGTCATAGAACTTCAGGAAGATTTAGACAAACTTAATTCGTGGTCAGAAAAGAGGAAGATGCAGTTCAACGTAGATAAATGCAAGGTTCTGAAGCTCGGGAGTGTCCATAACCCAAGCACTTATAAGTTAAATAACGTAGAACTTAGCCATACAGATTGCGAGAAGGACTTGGGGGTGATGGTAAGCAGCAACCTTAAACCAAGACAGCAATGCTTAAGCGTACGTAATAAGGCAAATAGATTACTGGGATTTGTATCAAGAAGTGTAAGCAACAGAAGTCCAGAGGTTATATTACAGCTTTATACATCATTAGTTAGGCCTCACCTAGATTACACAGCTCAGTTCTGGTCTCCATATTACAGAATGGACATAAATTCGTTAGAAAACATTCAGCATAGAATGACTAAATTAATACATAGCATTAGAAATTTTCCTTACGAAGAAAGATTGAAGACCCTTAAATTACATTCACTTGTAAGACGTAGAATGAGAGGAGACATGATCGAGGTATACAAGTGGAAAATGGGTATTAACAAAGGGGATATAAATAAGGTCTTGAGGATATCTCTCCAAGAGAGAACCCGCAATAATGGATTCAAGTTAGATAAGTTTAGATTTAGAAAGGATATAGGAAAGTATTGGTTTGGAAATAGGGTAGTTGATGAGTGGAACAATCTGCCTAGTAGGGTAATTGAAGCTAGGACCTTGGGTAGTTTTAAATTTAGGTTGGATAAATTCATGAGTGAGAGGGGGTGGATTTGAGTGGGATTCGCACATGAGTAAATATAATTATCAAAGCTTATTTCTTGGGTAGCATTGAAAATTGGGTTGAGCAAATATTCTGTTAGTGGGACGGATTGTGAAGGACCTGCCTAGTATGGGCCAACAGGCCTGTTGCAGTGTTCCTCCTTTCTTATGTTCATATGAGTCACTCGCCATGGGTTCAAACTCCACCTGTTCCGTTGTTTGTTTACATTCGTGTTAATACGATTTGGTGATTAAAAATATTCTTAAATCTAATCCCCTTCCTTCCCTCTGTTATTTTATGAACAGTAAGAAATGCTAGACCAGTTAAGCTCATTCAGCATTGGAAGAGGCAAATATATTTTGCATTATCATCGTCATCATCGTCATCATCATCAGAGGAGGAACAGGGGTAAATAACTTTACGGATCAAGAGCCTGTCATTAGCATCGGCGAACACTTCTTCTTGAGGCTTTTCCTCTATTTTGATGGTATTAGGCAATATTTATTTTCTCGTATCTTTCTTTCTTATTTTAAAATATGTCTCCTTTATTTTTTAGTGATTTCCTTCCACCAATCAGCTACCTTTTTATTCTCCTGTCAACCAACCAGGATTAATTCTGTAATGTCTTTGCAATTGTTCCATTTTAGTTGAGATCACAACTAACAAAACTTTCAGTTTTTGTATAGGGTATTAAATGTATTGTTTTTAGCAGTTAAATAAATTAAGATTTGTGTGTGATATTTCGGCATTTGTCTGAGTGAGTGATTCTTTATTTTTCTGTGTGAGTGTTTGTGTCTGCATGACTGACTGTATGTATGTCTGCCAGCGTGTTTGTGTCTGCATGACTGACTGTATGTATGTCTTCCAGCGTGTTTGTGTCTGCATGGCTGACTGTGTGTATGTCTGCCAGCGTGTTTGTGTCTGCATGGCTGTGTGTATGTCTGCCAGCGTGTTTGTGTCTGCATGACTGACTGTATGTATGTTTTCCAGCGTGTTTGTGTCTGCATGGCTGACTGTGTGCATGTCTGCCAGCGTGTTTGTGTCTGCATGGCTGTGTGTATGTCTGCCAGCGTGTTTGTGTCTGCATGGCTGACTGTGTGTATGTCTGGCAGCGTGTTTGTGTCTGCATGGCTGACTGTGTGTATGTCTGGCAGCGTGTTTGTGTCTGTATGGCTGACTGTGTGTATGTCTGGCAGCGTGTTTGTGTCTAAGTGTGTGTGTCTGTATGTGATTAAAAGAGGTGTGTTAATTTTTCACATTAATGAACTTATTAAACCACACATGTCCCTTAAGGGATCTCAGGGTGAGGGCCAAGTTTACCACCAGAACCCCGCAGCTACGACCAACACCAACTCCAAGCAAACACCTACCCACAGTCCTAATAAGAGGAGTACCCACAGCCCTAATAAGAGGAGTACCCACAGCCCTAATAAGAGGAGTACCCACAGCCCTAATAAGAGGAGTACCCACAGCCCTAATAAGAGGAGTACCCACAGCCCTAATAAGAGGAGTACCCACAGCCCTAATAAGAGGAGTACCCACAGCCCTAATAAGAGGAGTACCCACAGCCCTAATAAGAGGAGTACCCACAGCCCTAATAAGAGGAGTACCCACAGCCCTAATAAGAGGAGTACCCACAGCCCTAATAAGAGGAGTCCAGCCTACCAACAGCCTCAACACCTACACAGGACCAACAGCCCTACACCGACCATCAACAGCCCTACCAACAGGACCACCAACAGCCCTACAACAGACCACACAGCCCTACCAACAGACCACACAGCCCTACCAACAGACCATCAACAGCCCTACAACAGACCATCAACAGCCCTACCAACACGACCATCAACAGCCCTACCAACAGGACCACAACAGCCCTACCAACACGACCACAACAGCCCTACCAACACAGCACCATCAACAGCCCTACCAACAGGACCAACAACAGCCCTACCAACACGACCATCAACAGCCCTACCAACACGACCATCAACAGCCCTACCAACAGGACCACCAACAGCCCTACCAACACGACCATCAACAGCCCTACCAACAGGACCAACAACAGCCCTACCAACACGACCATCAACAGCCCTACCAACAGGACCACCAACAGCCCTACCAACACGACCACCAACAGCCCTACCAACAGGACCACCAACAGCCCTACCAACACGACTATCAACAGCCCTACCAACAGGACCAAAGCCTACCAACAGACCCTACCAACACGATTCCATTCATACAGGGCCCATACCAACACGACCATCAACAGCCCTACCAACACGTAACTCCCCATCAACAGCCCTACCAACAGGACCACCAACAGCCCTACCAACACGACCATCAACAGCCCTACCAACACGACCATCAACAGCCCTACCAACACGACCATCAACAGCCCTACCAACAGGACCACCAACAGCCCTACCAACACGACCATCAACAGCCCTGGACCACCAACAGTGACCACCAACAGTCGGAAACAGCCCTAAAGACTCAAGCCCTACCCGACCATAAAACCCTCAACAGCCCTACCAGACCTCCGCCCTAGGACCACCAACAGCCTCCCGACTAAACCTAACACGACCTCATCAACAGCCCTACCAACAGGACCACCAACAGCCCTACCAACGCACAGAACAGCTACCAACACCCTGACCACCCCAAAGGCCAGCCCTAAACACGACTATCAACAGCCCTACCAACAGGAACAACCTACCAACGTGTAAGCTGTATCCAGCCTCCGTAGTCGTCAACAGCGCCTCCCCACCCCACCTCCCAGTCCCTCACGACACAACAGCCCTACCAACACGAATCCAGCCTCACCATCAGCCCTAAAACCCAATCACGACCACCAACAGCCCTACCAACACGACCATCAACAGCCCTACCAACAGGACCACCAACAGCCCTACCAACACGACCATCAACAGCCTACCAACAGACCACCAACAGCCCTACCAACACGACCATCAACAGCCCTACCAACACGACCATCAACAGCCCTCAACCACCACAGACCACGACCAACAGCCCTACCAACACGACCATCAACAGCCCTACCAACAGGACCACCAACAGCCCTACCAACACGACCATCAACAGCCCTACCAACAGGACCACCAACAGCCCTACCAACACGACCATCAACAGTTACATATAACCCAGTGATCTTTGTATCTCTGATAGCACTAGTAAAGGTTTTCTGATAGTCTAGGTAAAGCAACCTCAATTTCTTTATTCAACAATTTCTCCTATAATAACTAAACATTTTATAAATACAGGATTTTGTAGACAGATATTCCAATTTTTTTCCAGTTATTATGTTGAATCCAGTTTGCTCCTGCGACTTCTCCAATATTGTAACATCACTTATCAAGGAAGCAGCCTCAGTCTAAACCACCTAATTTGAGACATTATGTACCATCTTACATTTACCTGCATATGTACCTTCCTGTAGTGTGTGTGTGTGTTTGTGTGTGTGTACTCACCTAATTGTACTCACCTAATTGTGGTTGCAGGGGTCGAGACTCAGCTCCTGGCCCCACCTCTTCACTGTCTGCTACTGGATCTCTGCTCTCCCTGCTCCATGAGCTTTATCATACCTTGTCTTAAAACTATGTATGGTTCCTGCCTCCACTATATCTTTCTCTAAATTATTCCACTTCCTGACTACTCTGTGGCTGAAGAAATGCTTCCTAACATCCCTTTGACTCATCTGAGTCTTCAGCTTCCAGTTGTGTCCCCTTGTTTCCGTGTTCCCTCTCTGGAACATCCTGTCACTGTGTGTGTGTGTCTGTGTCTGTGTGTGTGCGCGCGCGTGCCCCTTACCCCTCTCCCAGTGTCTTTCCTTCACTTCACAAAGGTGAGTCTCGTCTCTCTCAGTATCCTCACCTCTAGCTTCCTAACTCAATCTCTCCGCAGGATTATGTGTCCAGGAATTCATGTGTCTGTCTACTGGATGTGTCTTGTCTTCCTCACTTTCCGGAGGTCCCAGGCGACCTTGCTGGATGACAATTATGTTGAGACTTTCCTGGTGGAGGAATTACAAGAGGGGACACAAAGAAATATGTGTCCTGTAATTATACTCTCCAAGACAGCCATGAAGGTACACCAAGACACCCAGATATTGTTATTATTCTATAATAATTTTAGTCTTACTTATGTCACAGCATGTATCTATATTAATATATTTTTTTTTTCAGTTGTGTAACAGAATAAGCGTGTGTGTGAACGTTGTATTGTGTGTAAATGACTGCCAGATTCTTTATCTAATTATCCACCGCCATGAAAAATGTGATAAATATTATTTTTTTCTTACTCGTCATTTGTGATTGTAAAACGCGCACAGGTCCATAAATGCTCGCATATAAACACAACTTTCTGATAATGAGCAGCTAGCTACTCGGGAGACGCGATCACTGATACAACCTGGCCAGTTCACCTCTGTTGTTAATTCCTGCGATACTATGTTGTGATCAGCTGTGATGTCTGAATATTACCATTTATCGCAATATAAGTTAGGGAACAATATATTTCAGTGCGCCATGAGACCAAAACTAAGCAGCATAGAGCTGTAAAATATCTTATAAACTTCTGTTACTTATACTTCTTGATATAAGTCCAAGTAAAGTATTAAACTTATTGTGTACACATAGGCACCGATGTCTTGGTTTTACATTTCTGCTTACCATGACTCCCAAGTATTTTTCACATTGTGTTAGAGATCCACATCATCTAGTTTATAACTAAGAAATATTTTCATTCCCAACGACTATTATTTTACACTTTTCCACATTAAACTGCATCTGCCACTTTTCAGTGCTGAAATTCATTAGTCTCCTCGGAATCTAATATTTATTCTGCCTATTTTTGCGTCATCAGCGAATTTACTCAAGTCATTCGTTATTCCTTCATCAAAGTCATTAAAGTAAATTATGAACAACAATGGACCCAAAACTGATCCTTGTAGAGTGCCACTAATGACCAGTCCCCCATTCAGACTTGATCCCATTAATGCAAACTCACTCACTCTCTCTCTCTCTCTCTCTCTCTCTCTCTCTCTCTCTCTCTCTCTCTCTCTCTCTCTCTCTCTCTCTCTCTCTCTCTCTCTCTCTCTCTCTCTCTCTCTCTCTGCCTCCTAATCATAACCTATACCTCGATCCATTTTAGAACTTTACCTCCTATACCATGAGCTTCCACCTTTCTTGACAGCCTTTAGTGAGGTACTCTGTCGAAGGCCTTACTGAAATCCGGATAATCATCATATTATTTATGAAAATTAGAATCGTGCAACATCTGGGTATCTTTATTGTAGACGTTTCGCCATCCAGTGTCTTTATCAATACAAATTCTGGGACATAATTGGAAGACAGAAGAACTGTATACAAAAGATGAGGTAATCAGTCCTCAGCCTTGGAGTTGGTGTGAAGGGCACCGTAGTCGTGAAGACTCTGGAGCTCAGGCAGGAAGGCTGGAGCTTATTTACTGGCGTCAGGTGGAAATGGACGTGTAGCAGACGAAGGCATTTTCACTTGTAGGCGGTATTTCCCAGTAGAAGTAGGTCATACCCGAGGGACGGGTCAATAGTAGTGATGAACAGGGTTGTGGAGATGTCCTCTGAACTAAGATTCCATGATGTTACAGTGTGACAGATTGTACATGAAAGGTATACAATACCGACATGAAAATTAGACATGTAGACGTTTTGCTATCCAGTGACTTTGCCAATAGAAATTCTAACACATAATTGGAAGACAGAAGAACTATTTACAAAAAATGAGGTAACTGATTACCTCATCTCATTATTTAAATTTTTTAAACTAATTATTGCTGATATTATTAGAAGCCACCTTAACGGGCATAATTTGATTAATCTATTTCAGCAAGGATTCACGAGAGGTCATTCCTGATTGATAAATTTACTGACGTTCTTTAATAAAGCATTTGAGGCAGTAAACAATTATAAAGAATATGTACATGAATAGTATACAGTACCGACAAAATGAAAATTAGACGCATGTGCAATATCTGGGTATATTTATTACATGTTTTGCCATCCAGTGGCTTTATCAACACAAATGCCAAGGCTGAGATACCGATCTCTCAGCCTTGGACGGTAATTTAATGGAATGGATTTTTTCCCTGATTTAAATATAGGAATTACATTAATCATCTTCCACATTTCTGGCACAACACCAGTTTGGATACACAAATTAAACTTGCTCGTTAGTGGCTGACGAAGTTCCAACTTCCGCTCTTTAAGTTCCCTTGAAAACAATCCATCAGGGTTGGGGACTTATTGTGTTTCAGTTTATCTACTTGTTTGATAACCAAGTCCCCCGTCACAGTATTATTCTTAATTTGTTTTCTTCAAAACCTGAATAATGATTAATTTTATTTCATAGTCACATTTAGCCTTTCTAATTCTCTTTTTTTTTTACCCCACTTTAAAAATCAACTTACTGGTCAATAAGGTTGGCTTCTCTTTTGATGCGCCTATAAATTACTCTTTTCTCTCCTAATAAATGATTTAATCTTCTATTCATCCATTCAGGATCGTTTTTATTTGACCTAGTTTTGACCAAGTTGTACATTATTAAGAAAAAAAAATTATAAACGCAGATCCCTTCGTTATCGTAAGTATGATTATGGTCAATAAAACCATTAGCTACATTTTCCCAGTCGAGGCTAGAAAGGTGTTCCATAAGTCCATTATAAACCCCAGAACGAAAATTGGGGACTTTTACCATATTATCTTTATTCTGGTACTGCCAGGTAATGTTAAAAGTAATGGATTTGTGATGACTTGCACCAAGCTCTTCAGTAATAGCAAGACTATTTACATGCGTTTCCTTATTTGACAAGACTAGGTCGAGCAAATTATTACCTCTGGTAGGCTCACTTACAAACTGCTTCAAAAAGAACTCATGAACTTCTTGCAGGAAGTCACTCGTCTCTCAGATTACCCGTCAATGACATCCACTCAACCTGAAATTAATATTCCCTACTGCTATACATTATTTGTTCGTACAAATAATTATTTGTTCGTACAAATAATGTAACTCCCACCTCCTTCCCGTTATTTCTGTCTAGATTTAACAATTTAAACCCTTGAATGTAGAACTCGGTAATCATGTGCCGACTCTCTAAGTTATACCATGTGTTCAGGTATTGCAATACCATGTGTTCAGGTATTGCAATACCATGTGTTCAGGTATTGCAATAACATCAACGTTTCCCCCACACGCTACCAAACGTAATTCATTAATTTTATTTATGTCGCTTCGATTAATGTAAAATATGTTAATAAGTTTTTTCTTCTACATCTTTTTCCTATTCAGTTTTTCCACAATTTATCATCATTAGCCAATGTTACTTGATGAATGTTATTCTTAAGATTCATGTTTTCGAAGCCTAAATCAATATTTCCAGACTCCATTTTTTCCCTTTCAAAACCCATACTTCTAACTAATCCTAGTTTAAGCTGAGTCGCGCATTATTTAGGACTGTGTGTAATAACTGGTAAATGCTTCTAGTCAGCTTGAAGCATTTACTGCTGATGTGTTTTACACAAGAGAAATAATCTCGTCATGTTAGACTCTAACATATCATATGCGATTTTCTTTAATCAAATTAGTTTTTTTCTTAAATAATTGTAGAATGTTTCTTCTGATCAACAATAAATCGGAGTATCTGACTTAATTTGGTTATCGTAGGTTAAATCAACTTATTTTTCATTTATGTACTAGTGACATTAATGTGCCACATATTTGACCATTGTATTTGTTATGTAAACTAAGCTTTTATAAAACTAGATTTAAGTTCTGTAATTTACTAATTTACCATTTTTGATGAAATTACGATACTAGTTTTTTTTATGATGACTTGTAGATGCCTCTTCTGATTCTCTTCAAATCTTCTAAGGTAATATTTAAATACATTATCAACTTATGCCGCACTCTGCACTATTCCATTTTCGTGTACTAAGGAACTGGGGATTGGAGTTATGGAATACAGGGATACTTTTATGGGATCGCATAGCGACCAAAATATATCCAGTAATTTACAAATTTTATGAGAAATTTACTGCCAGTTGTAATGAAACTGCTACACACTGTTTACAAACTTTGTATTTTTGAATAAGGAAATATAAATAAACCTTATGAACATTTGTTTTATATTTATTGCTGCAGAATGTAAAAAACTAGAGTACAAAATCAGCATTCCTCTTATAATACAAAACAAGTGATAGTATCAGATTACTAAACCTGAGTACCAGTTTGAGTACAAAAAAGATTCCGATTGAAATGTTATAGTTATACCGACACTGTGGATAAAAGCACACATAGTACCCTTCAGTTTATTAAAATGATATATTGCCACGAGTGACTTCATGCGTCCTGATGATGTCACTCATTGTGACTTCATGCGTCCTGATGATGTCACTCGTTGTGACTTCATGAGTCCTGATGATGTCACTCATTGTGACTTCATGCGTCCTGATGATGTCACTCATTGTGACTTCATGCGTCCTGATGATGTCACTCGTTGTGACTTCATGAGTCCTGATGATGTCACTCATTGTGACTTCATGCGTCCTGATGATGTCACTCATTGTGACTTCATGCTTCCTGATGATGTCACTCGTTGTGACTTCATGCGTCCTGATGATGTCACTCATTGTGACTTCATCGTCCTGATGATGTCACTCATTGTGAAACGTGTCATTTAATAAATTCCCTGACCTTTACGCAAGTGTTCTTATCCACCGTTCAAATGTTAAAAGTTGAAAAATATGAATAACAATAATAATAATAATAATATTAATAATATTAAAAATAATAATGCTAATAACAATACAAGTTCAAATTATTTGGTTGCTAAGTTAGTTGTAATTGTTTGTTTTATATGTTATGAGTTACAATTGTTTGGTTAATAAGTTAGTAGCAACAACTGTGTGACAACAAAGACACAGTTGGTAACAAGTTGGATCTAATGTTAAAGTTTTACTGTAATTGTTTGGTTGTTAAGTTAGGAGACTTAAATATAATATAAAAGTTTCAATAAATATATTGCTGAATTAAGTTATAATTTTATTGCTGAGACGATAAGAATTAAAATTAAATGCCTGCTAATTAAGCCGATGTAGACAAAGTGTATATTTAAATCATGAAAAAACTGAATCAGTTCAAGATAATAACGATTGAGAAGGTGGAATATTTAGGAAAATAAATTTCACTGATGACATATAAATAAAAAGTATATATGAGGAAAGTTAAAAAGTTCTCAACAGCTACAATTATATTGTACGAATCTACGATCAATTCACTGGGACAGAGATCTCAAAGTTTTACTGAGATCTTGAATATTTTCTAATAAAATAACCTGGGATGATTGACCTTCCCCAAAGTCTGGGCTAAATCTGCCAGATGGAAAAATCCAATATGGCCGCCGTAGATACTAAGACTACATAGTGTTGTTGGAGAATTGAAGCCTAGCGACTATACTAGGCTACCTTCCACTCTCCTAGGCTATTCCCCACTATCCTAAGCAATCTCACACTATCCTAGGCTATCCCTAATTATCTTAGGTTATCCTAGGCTATCCCCCACTATCCTAAGCAAACTCACACTAACCTAGGCATTCCCCAATTGGCTTAGGTTATCCTAGGCTATCCCACACTATCCTAAGCAATATCACACTATCCTAGGCTATCCCCATTTATCTTAGGTTATCCCCTACTCTCCTAGGCTATCCCACACTATTATAAGCAATCTCACACTATCCTAAGCTTTCCCCAATTATTTTAGGTTATCCTAGGCTATTTCCCACTATACTATTCTATCCCACGCTATCCTAAGCAAGCTCACACTATACTAGGCTTTCCTCAATTATCTTAGGTTATCCTAGGCTATCCCTCAGTCTCCTAGGCTATCCCACTCTATCCTAAGCAATCTCACACTATCCTAGGCTATCCCCAATTATCTTAGATTATCCTAGGCTATCCTCCACTCTCCTTGCCCCGCCTCTTCACTGATCGCTACTAGGTACTCTCTCTCCCTGCTACATGAGCTTTATCATACTTCGTCTTAAAGCTATGTATGGTTCCTGCCTCCTCTTCATCACTTGCTAGACTATTCCACTTCCTGACAACTCTATGACTGAATAAATGCTTTCTAACATCCCTTCCAATTGTGACCCCTTGTTTATGTGTCCCATCTGTGGAACATCCTGTCTCTGTCCACCTTATCTATTCCTCACAGTATTTTATATGTCGTTATCATGTCTCCACTAACACTCCTGTCCTCCAGTGTCGCCAGGACTATTTACCTTAACCTTTCATCGTAGGACAATCCCCTTAGCTCTGGGACTAGTCTTGTTGCAAACGTTTGCACTTCTTTTAATTTATTGACGTGTGGGTTCCAAACTGGTGCAGCATACTCCAGTATGGGCCCGACGTATATGGTGTACAGAGTCTTGAACGATTCCTTAGTGAGGTATTGGAACTCTATTCTTAGGTTTGCCAGACGCCCGTATGCTGCAGCAGTTATATGATTGATGTATGCCTCAGGAGATGTGCACGGTATTATACTCACCCCAAGATCTTTTTGCTTGATTGAGGTTTGCAGTCTTTGGCCACCTAGACTATACTATGTTTGGGGATTTCTTTGCACTTCCCCGATCTTCATGACTTTACATTTGGCAGGGTTAAATTCAATGAGCCAGTTACTGGACCAGGCTTGTAGCCTGTCCAGGTCTCTCTGTAGTCCTGCCTGATCCTCGACTGATTTAATTCTTCTCATTAACTTCACATCATCTGCAAACAGGGACACATCTGAGTCTATCCCTTCCGTTATGTCATTCATATATCAAAAACAGCACAGGTCCTAGGACTGATCCCTGTGGAACCCCACTCGTCACAGGTGCCCACTCTGACACCTCGTCACGTACCATGACTCGTTGTTGCCTCCCTGTCAGATATTCTCTGATCCATTGCAGTGCCTTTCCTGTTACGTGTGCATGATCCTCAAACTTTTGCATTAACCTCTTTTGAGGAACTGTGTCGAACACCTTCTTGCAGTCCAAGAAAATACAGTCTATCCACCCCTCTCTCTCGTGTCTTACTTCTGTCACCTTGTCATAAAACTCCAGTAGGTTTGTGACACAGGATTTTCCTTCCCTGAAACCGTGCTGGTTGTCATTTATAAGCTTGTGTCTTTCTAGGTGCGCCACCAATCGCCTCCTTATGATCTTCTCCATGACTTTGCATACTATACACATCAGTGACACAGGTCAGTAGTTTAATGCCTCGTGTCTGTCTCCTTTCTTAAAATTTGGGACTACATTTGCCATCTTCTACACCTCAGGTAGTTGCCCAGTTTCAATGGATGTGTTGAAGATTTTTGTTAGTGGCATACACAACATCTCTGCTCCTCTCTAAAGACCCACGGAGAGATGTTGTCTGGTCCCACCGCTTTTGAGGTATCAATTTCACATAGCAGCTTCTTCACCTCCTCCTCGGTTGTGTGTATTTCATCCAGCCCTTTTTGGTGTACCTCCCTATTCTGAATTCCTGGAGTCCTTCCTGTCTCCTCTGTAAATACTTCTTTAAATCTCATGTTGAGCTCCTCACTTACCTCTTGGTCGTTTCTTGTGAACTCCCCACTTTCCTTTCTCAGCCTGATTAACTTGTCCTTGACTGTTGTTTTTCTCCTGATGTGGCTATACAACAGCTTCGGGTCAGACTTGACTTTTGATGCTATGCCATTTTCGTAGTGTCGCAGAGCCTCTTCTTACCTGTTCATATTTGTTTCTGGCTCTTCGCCTAATCTCTTTATTTTCCTGGGTCCTTTGTCTTCTGTACTTTTTCCATTCTCTAGTGCACTTAGTTTTTGCCTCCCTACACCTATGGGTGAACCAAGGACTCGTTCTGGTCTTCCCATTACTTCTGTTTCCCTTGGGAACAAACCTCTCCTCTGCCTCCTTGCATTTTGTTGTCACATAGTCCAACATTTATTTTACTGGTTTTCCTGCCAATTCTCTCTCCACTGAACGTCTTGTAGGAAGTTCCTCATGTCTGTGTAGTCCCCTCTTTTGTAGTTTCGTTTTTCCCGTCCTATTCCTGCTTCCCTCTCCACTTGTAGCTCAACTATATAATCAAAACACAGAACCACATGATCACTAGCTCCAAAGGGCCTTTCATATGTGATATCCTCGATGTCCGAACTACTCTAGGTAAATACTAGGTCCAGTCTTGCTGGATCATCTCACCTCTCTCTCTGGTAGTGTCTCTAACATGTTGATGCATGAGGTTTTCAGTACCACATCCATCATCTTGGCTCTCCATGATTCGGGACCCCCATTGGGCTCCAGGTTTTCCCAATAATCTCCGTGTGATTGAAATCGCCCATAACTAGTAACTTTGCTCTCCCCATGTGAGCTCTTCTGGCCACCTTGGCCAGTGTGTCTACCATTGCTTTGTTGCTCTCGTCATATTCTTCTCTTGGCCTCCTGCAGTTTTGTGGTGGGTTGTACATTACAGCAATTACCCCCTTATGGCCCTCAGACTGGATTGTTCCTACTATGTAGTCGCTTTCGCCCATTCCATTCATTCCTTCCACTTCCTCAAATCCCCAGTGGTTCTTAATGAGCAGTGCAACTCCTCCTCCCTTTCTACTCCCACTATCTTTCCTGAGGATTTGATATCCAGGTGGAAAGGGTGCATTTGTTATCATCCAGGTGAATTTCGTTTTTGTGAGTGCTATTATGTCTGGAGATGTCTCCTTCATTCTTTCATGCCACTCCTCACATTTATTTGTTATTCCTCTGCATTTGTATACCAAACCTTCAACTTCTTTTCTAAAACTGAAGTCTAAGGGGGGTATGTTGGGGTTGGGAAAGTGGGAGACCTGATGAGGAACTATGGGTGGTTGGTGTAAAGGTGGTGTTTGTAATGAGGTGGGTGGGAGCATTGGGTATAGCATGTGTGCTTTGGGTTAGAATGTTTGGTTGTAGTGGGGTTGTCCAGGTTGGGGGACTTCTGTAGGTGATTGTGAGGGAGGTTGTATTTGAGCTTCCTCCTGAGTCTGGGTTCTCTTTCCTCCTTTCGTCTTTGTACCCTCTCTTTCAGTTTTTGCCTTTCTTCTCGTGTTCTGTCACAGTCGAGATACACCCTCCGGTACTCTGACATATCCCTTAGTCTTGCTTTCTCCTGCAGGATCGCATTTCGAGCCAATTCTGCCTTGAAAATCACTTTGACTGGCCAGATTCTTCCTTTTACAAACCCCCCAATTCTCAGAAAATTTGCCAGATGGGTCATGTCATCTTCTCCTATTGCTTTCATGATACTTTCAATCGTTTTTTTCTCCCCTTGTCTTCTTGCTTCGTAAGTTTCCTCTTCAGCTTCCTGGGGCCCATAAACAAAGACTGATCTCTCTCATTCTAGCACTGCCTATGTATCCCCTGATTCGTTTTAGTTGCCTCCATTGCAGCTTTCCTTTCTTCAATCTCTTCACTGTCTGTTGTCCCTGGGCCCAGTGGCCTGTTGTTTTCACTTCTTAACTTTCCCTGTGCACTACTTTGGTCTGTTAGGGCTTCTACGTATAGCTTAGCTCTTCCTTTTTCTACACTCCCCTCGATTGTTCCTGATGTGATCCTCTCTTTTTCTCGGGCTCCATGATGGTCTGATAGGGCCTATGTATACAGTTTCACTCCTTCATTCTCTACAGTCCCCTTATTTGTGACTGAGGTAGCAGTTTCTGATGTCATATCCACATTGCTTTTTAGTTCTTTAGGTTGTTTCAGATTTTTCAGTTTCTCTTCTAATCTCTGTATCTTAGCCTCTGCTGCTGTGACTTGATTCTCCCACTTTCTGCTTTCTGCAGCTATCCTCTACTCCATTTTCATGCTAAGCTCCTCTAACTTCCTTCCCCATTCATGTTCGCTTTTCATGAGCTCTGCTGCCCAATCTTCCTTCGCAGACTCATCCTCCAGTCTCTTGGTTTTCCGTCCTGCTCTCTGGCACCCCATTTTTTTTAAATGCTACAGAGAGAAAAACTATGTATTTCTGTGTGTTTTTTTGTGGTGTGATTGAGTGTTTGTGTGGTGGCAATGGGAGGGAGAGGAGAAACTGGAGACAGTGGGGAAATGGAAGAGAGGTGGGGAGGGGGAAAGAGGGAATATGAGGAGAGAGAGGAGGAGTGAGTATGTGTGTGTGTGTGTGTGTGTGTGTGTGTGTGTATGTGTGTGTGTGTGTGTGTACTCACTCAAAATTTTGAGGGTAAAATCAGAGCTGAGACATTTTTGGTGCATGAACGCAAATTTTCATCAGAAAAGAGGTCAGCTAATTGGCTAGAAGTGGATATGTAGATAAAAACAAATTAATTTAAATTTAGGTATTTTGAACACTTTGCAAACTAATCTCATGTATCAAGATGTTTTTTCCTTCCAATTTATTTGTCTTTGGTTTCAGCAGATGTGATACATATTCTAGAGTGAGTTTGTTCCCATCCTGTCATCTTTTTAAACATCTCTTCAGAAGCTGTGTTTGTGATGTCTACAATGCAGTGAGGGATGCAACCCTTACTAGCTAATAGTCTCGCTGCTACCATTGTTACCAGAGATCCATGACCCAGTCTCCTGAAGTCCTTCTCTGTCTCTAACATACCAAGAGTACCGAAAACTATGGGAGAAATCCAAGACACGGGTATTTCATTGTCTCCAGCGTAGGGTAAATTCTGGATGTCCAGGAACACGTCCTTTGTTACACTTGGATCAAGGTACACACCGACCGCAGGCACATTCTCCGTCAGCCTCCTCATGGGCTCCTCCGGTATATTCTTCAAGAAGGAGCTCTTCAGTAACATATGCTGCAGTCCAGCCTTTCCCAGTCGACAGACACGGAAACCCGGCCCACATCTGTAGAAATGTAGCAGTGGTCAATGATTATGAAATATCTTGCTAATGACCTGTTCTGAGTGGAGTGTTTAATATTACTTTGCTAACGTAGCTTGCTCAAAAAAACTTTTAGATGCAAAGTCACATTTTAGCAAAATCTAAATTTCTTGAGGTTACATTTCTCAGGAAAAAATCTAAAATTATAAATTATTTTTGATAAATGTGATGAGGAGTGTGAAGTGGTTGGCAAAAATGAAGGGGAACATTTTAGTTGTAAAGAAGAGGAAATGGAAATCGTTAATTAATAAGATATGGGCAAATCTAGATATTATTATTGACGAGATGTTTAGCCTGTTCAGAAAACTTTTAAATCTAATACATGGGGGACTTATATACTGGAGAGAGGAAGAAGTAGATAGGTGATTTTAAGGTTTTCAGTCCCTAAGCTTTAATAGGTGATTAGTCTCTTGGTCATGAAGCAATGACATGTTCTAGATTCGCCGGTATCGCCCGGCCCGAGCCTTTTCCAAGTGGTGGCCCGGCCCGGGCCTTTTCCAAGTGGTGGCCCAGCCCGGGCCTTTTCCAAGTGGTGGCCCGGCCTTGGCTCCCTGTCGAGGGAGTCTCAGACCAATGTTTGCCATGGGAGGAGGTACAAGTACCTCCTCGTCTTCTGGTACTAGCTGTCCTCAGGCCTAGCCTCATTCACCGCCACCACGGGGCTCGGAGGGAGACGCTAGGCACCTTGGGTTGCCTATCGTTCCCACACTGGGCTCGAAAGGTGTGGCAGCTCTGTAGCAGCCGACGATATCAGGAGGTGCAAAGGCAGCAAACACTACAGGATCTTTTTCGAGCCACACTCCAGCTTTGGGCCGAGGCCCGAGCGCTGGGAAAGCTCAAGAATGCCTCGTGCTGTGAGTGTTGCTGCTACTTCACTTGTCCATTGCACTCTCAAGCAAAGGCATAATTCTGAGACTTATATACTTTAGCCAGAGAAGAGGTGCAGTAATTAAAGACATCATCATAAGTGGGCAGCAGCCACTAATAGAGTAGGTCATGCTAATGAACAGGGCCAGATTACCACAACAGCATTGAAATATATACTTTTTAACAAGATTCCATTATGTAGATGTGATAGACAAGTCAGACAAGGCTTTTTTGTACTGGAGACAATAGAGGAAGTAGTACTTTTAAGGTTTTCAGTCCATTAGTTGTGATAGTTCAATTCCTTAGCTTTAATCAGTCTAATACAGATAGATGATAGAAAAGTGGTGCAGTAGATAAAGACATCATAGATGATTGGGAGTCACTACTGGAAGTTGGTCTTGCATAAAGTTTTAGAAAATATCATCAATATTAAGATTGTCTTACGTTATTTTATTAAACAGTATCATTACAATAAGGGCAAACAATACCAACTAGAGGATGACGAGACACTGAACTTTTTCATTCTAATGCAGAGGCAGCTTTTATACTGGACAAATTTGTAGAAGTCAAGAGGTAATTTTAAGATGGTAAGTCCCTTAGCCTTGATAAAAGGTGTTCAGTTTCTTAGCCTTGAAATAAACGATCCTACGGGTGGGGATTGAACTCACGGCAAGTCAATCGTAAAACTACAGACCTAGCCTTGATAAATGTTCAGTCCCATTTTCTTGATCTATTTAAAATAGAGGCATGAGACTGGAGACACACTAGAGCCAGAGAAGAGGTGCAGTAGATGAAGACATCATCATAGATGGGTGTGTACCAATAGTGAAATTAGGTGATGCCCCCAAGTATGGCTAGAAGTTCATAAGATTCCATGGTGTTGCTGTTTCAGACAAGTATTACAATATTAATATAATGCAACACTGATAAGTTGATGAATAAACACATGTGCAACACTTTGTTATCTGTATTGACATTAATTTTTACCTGCATAGCTGACTTTTTCAGTCTAATTCAAAGGCAACTAGTGGATACTGTTCTCCTGTGATGATGTTTACAACTGCTGCAACTAGTGGATACCGCTCACTTGTGATGATGTTTACAACTGCTGCAACTAGTGGATACCGCTCACTTGTGATGATGTTTACAACTGCTGCAACTAGTGGATACCGCTCACTTGTGATGATGTTTACAACTGCTGCAACTAGTGGATACTGCTCTCCTGTGATGATGTTTACAACTGCTGCAACTAGTGGATACCGCTCACTTGTGATGATGTTTACAACTGCTGCAACTAGTGATACCGCTCACTTGTGATGATGCTTACAACTGCTGCAACTAGTGGATACCGCTCACTTGTGATGATGTTTACAACTGCTGCAACTAGTGATACCGCTCACTTGTGATGATGCTTACAACTGCTGCAACTAGTGGATACCGCTCACTTGCGATGATGCTTACAACTGCTGCAACTAATGGCTACCGCTCACTTGTGATGATGTTTCACAACTGCTGCAACTAGTGGATACCGCTCACTTGTGATGATGTTTACAACTGCTGCAACTAGTGGATACCGCTCACTTGTGATGATGCTTACAACTGCTGCAACTAGTGGATACCGCTCACTTGCGATGATGCTTACAACTGCTGCAACTAGTGGCTACCGCTCACTTGTGATGATGCTCACAACTGCTGCAACTAGTGGATACCGCTCACTTGTGATGATGCTCACAACTGCTGCAACTAGTGGATACCGCTCACTTGTGATGATTCTTTCAACTGCTGCAACTAGTGGATACTGCTCCTGTGATGATGCTTACAACTGCTGCAACTAGTGGATACTGCTCTCCTGTGATGATGTTTACAACTGCTGCAACTAGTGGATACCGCTCACTTGTGATGATGTTTACAACTGCTGCAACTAGTGGATACTGCTCACTTGTGATGATGTTTACAACTGCTGCAACTAGTGGTTACCGCTCACTTGTGATGATGCTTACAACTGCTGCAACTAGTGGATACCGCTCACTTGTGATGATGCTCACAACTGCTGCAACTAGTGGATACCGCTCACTTGTGATGATGCTCACAACTGCTGCAACTCGCTTCTTGTTGCAATGCATAACTCTCCATCTTCATGGCTTTATGCTAGATGAATGCTAAGTAAATGAACACCTTGTAATGAGGCTAATTTACTGAAAACCTTGTATTGAGGCTCAGGAAGTGAATACCTTGAAATTACCTCTTCATCTCTTCCACTGTTTCCAGTATAAAAGTTGATTCTGTAAAAACAAAAAACAAAACAAAACAAAAAACACTGTGCAGATGAAAGGTTTGTCAAGGAATATGTTGCACATGTGTCCAGTTGTCAACCTGCTGGAATTGTATATTGTTAATTAAAAGAAAAGTTAGTAATAACGATGGGAAAAGATGACCTTGAGGAAGGTTGTGGGAGGAGGCTGTAAAAATGATAAGTGCGACGAATGTCTTTACAAATAAACGTAAGAATACTCTCATTGTTGGGGATTTGCAAATTAAATATATAGAAAGACAGATGACAGTGAAGAAGGCGCAGAAGGCGACATGGAGTGTTTCTCTGTAGTTGATTAGACAACATCATGTCAGGTAAGAAGGATGTTTTAGTACAGTAGGTAATATTGACAAATACTGAGATGGTTTTCTTACGTATTAGACACAGAATACCTACTGAATAAATTAGGTGAAAGCAAGGGATCCTAATTTGTCTTTTATTTGCCTAGAAGAGGAATTAGTGTAGATTGCTAGCTAGATAAATACTGCAAAAAATTGCAATTTTGCTCATTAACAACTTGGAACAATTCTGTGCAAAACATGCCATGTATGCAAGGGATGGGAAGCATTTTTCTGGGGAAAGGTGACAGCATTAGTTCATTTGAACAAACTGTTCCTGAATTAAATGAGACATTAAACTGATGGAGGATAAATGTATGGGTGTGTAGGTGAGAAACAAAGAGACAGAAGTTTTAACAGTGAAATGAGCAAGAAATGCCAGAAAATCTTAGAGAACATTTTAAGAAAACAAGATAGCTCACAAAATATTTGGAGATATAAAGATTGATTACCATCATAGAATTAGAGGAGAGAGGTAAGACAAAAGCTTCATAGTATCTATTATATAAAGCGCAGTTGAGAAAGAAATATAATAAACAAACTAAGACTAGATGCATGTTCAGGAGACATAGATGTACTTGTAATAACTAACACTTAGTTCAAACTGAAGAATTGGGACATTCCTGCTGAATACCTCATTCTTTTAACACATCAGCCATCACCTACCCACGTACGATGACACCAGAAAATGAAAGTCATTCTTCATCTATCAAACAGCTGTCTTGCCAGAATTAAATACACATCACAATTTAAATAACCCTCTTCATCGCAACATCCCCACCTCTTTTTCAGAGTACAAACCTCTCCAGGACTCAGGCCTCTTTAAGGGGGGCTCCTTGTTGCGGTAAAGAGGCTATCGGTCTGAGGAATTGGACCTCTTGGTCTTCTTCCTCAGACCGAACCTAATTACCCCTCAATCCCCCCTCCCCTTTCCCATCTTCCCTTTTCCCTTTCCTCCTCTTCCTCCTCATCCCTCCCTTCTTTCCTTCCCATTTTTACCCTGGGAGCTTCTCTCCACAGGCTTTCTAGTTCCTAGGTAGGGGGAAGGGTACCGTGGTCCAATCCCATTCCGTTGAGGTTCTCGGCGGTGGTGTTGTTTGCCGTGGAATCTGGATCGCCTGGGGATGTCCCGATCCCTCTCCGGTCTCCCGGGGCGATTTGGCCTTGGGTATCTTTCGGGAGACGGGTGTATCTCTGGAGGCCACCTTTCGGATTCCGGGGGTGGTGGCCAAAGGCGGTATGCTTTGTGGCGGATATCCGGCCGCCCTCTCTTTTGTCTGCCGAGGTGGCTCGGTGGATGTGAGGTTGCTATCCCGGATTGCTGGTTTACTGGCATGAAGGGTAGGGTATGGCACGGGTTCCATGCAGCATCTGCACTACTTGCGGTGTTGAGGTCCTCTTGGGCGCGGAGGGGGATTTACGCCCCTTTCATTCCTCCTAGGAAAAATAAACACATAAGCAGTATAATGTGATCCTTTATTGACAACGTTTCGCCCACGCAGTGGGCTTTATCCAGTCATAGACAGATCTACCTGGAAAATGAGTAACATGAAGATATATATAGGGTACAGTCAGGTGGAGAATGCTGGGTCAGGTGGAGAAAGCTGCATGTGAGTCTTATAAGTAGTGTGATAGTTAAAAACATAGTGTGACTTAAAGGACCTGCAGTGTACCATTCTTGAGTTCTAGGTGGGATAGCGTTGAAGAAGTTTCTTGGCAATAGGTTCAGCTATGTTGTAGAAGCCGTTGTTCTGGTTGAAGTTGTTGGATATACAGATGAGTGATGATTCTAGGATTCTTCGGTATTGCGTGTTGTCTTCTCTGGCGATGAGTCTTGCGTTTCTGTAGTTGATTAAATGGTTGTGTAAATTTCGGTGTTGAACACAGGCATTTCAACACCGAAATTTACACAACCATTTAATCAACTACAAACGCAAGACTCATCGCCAGAGAAGACAACGCAATACCGAAGAATCTAGATCATCACTCATCTGTATATCCAACAACTAGCAGAACAACGGCTTCTACAACACCATGAACCTATTGCCCAAGAAACTTCTTCAACGCTATCCACCTAGAACTCCAAGAATGGTACACTGAAGGTCCTTTATGTCACACAATGTTTTTAACTATCACACTACTATTAAGACTGTCGTACGTCTTTCTCCTGACCCAGCGTCTCCCACCTGACTTCCAACGTCTCCACGTGACTGTGCCTATATCTTCATGTTACTCATTCAAAGATCTGTCTATGACTCGATAAAGCTTACTGCGTGGGCAAACCCCATTGTCATAGACAGATCTACCTGGAAAGTAGGTAACGCTGAGATATATATGAATTTACAGTCACGTGGAGAATGCTGGGTCCAGGTGGAGATGCTGGGTCAGGTGGAGAAAGCTGCATGACAAGTCTTAATAGTAGTGTGATAGTTAAAAACATTGTGTGACATAAGGACCTTCAGTGTACCATTCTTGAGTTCTAGGTGGGATAGCGTTGAAGAAGTTTCTTGGCAATAGGTTCAGCTATGTTGTAGAAGCCGTTGTTCTGGTTGAAGTTGTTGGATATACAGATGAGTGATGATTCTAGGATTCTTCGGTATTGCGTGTTGTCTTCTCTGGCGATGAGTCTTGCGTTTTCTGTAGTTGATTAAATGGTTGTGTAAATTTCGGTGTTGAAATGCCTGTGTTTCGGCTTGCCGGGGGTTGCCGCAACCATTAATCCCTACCAAAACACAGGCTCATCGCCGAAGCTGTACGCTGCCGAAGATCCTGAATCGCTCATCTGCGTATCCAACAGCTTCAGAGCAACAGCCTCTAT
The DNA here is from genome assembly GCA_009830355.1 of Cherax destructor. Classification (NCBI taxonomy): domain Eukaryota; kingdom Metazoa; phylum Arthropoda; class Malacostraca; order Decapoda; family Parastacidae; genus Cherax; species Cherax destructor. The sequence continues at coordinate 50,956 of WNWK01013312.1, forward strand.
GGCTGAAACCTGCCAAGCTGGCTTCAACGCTATCCACCTATAGAAACTCAGAATGTTACACTACAGTCCTTTCAAGTCACTATGTTTTTAACTATCACCTGCATAAGACTCCTGTGCAGCTTTCTCCACCTGACCAGCATTCCACCTGACTGTACCATATGTATGCACAATATTTTCATTTCAGACAGATCTGTCTATGACTGGATAAAGCCCACTGCGTGGGCGAGAACGTTGTCAATAAAGGATCACGTTATACTGCTTGTGTGTTTATTTTTCCTAGGAGATGAAAGGGGCGTGGTCCTCCGCCCAGAGACCTCAGCACAGTAGTGCAGATGCTGAGACCATTGCCATACCATCGGCAGTAAACCAGCAATCGAGACTTAACCTCGTCAACAGACTGAGAGACGGCCGAGATATCCGCCACCAAGCTGTCACACCCGGGGCAGGCAGCACTTATGCAGTAATCTCTCCGGGAGACCGAGTCAGTGATTCACGACAGCTAACACCGCCGAAAGCCTCAACGGAGATAGTACCTAGGGGCTAGGGCAGTGGAAAATACGACAAATGGGGGAAAGAAGGAGGATGAGGAGGAAGAGGAAAGGAAAGGAAGATGAAAGGAGAGGGTGAGGTAATTAGGTCGGTCTGAAGAAGGGCAAGAAGATCATTCTCAGACCGACCAGCCTCTTTGCAACAGGAGCCCCCTTGCGTCCCTGAAGGGCAGTATACAGGTGAGATGTTATTTAAGCCAGTGATAGCTCATTGTGCAGGCAGGAACAGCTGTTTAACAGATGAGCTTTCATTTCTGTGTGCATCATGCGTAGGTATTGGCTGTGTGTTAAAAGAATGAGGTATTCAGCTTTAAATCAGTTTGAACTAAGTGTTAGTTACGAAACCGTGTCTTTAATCAGCCCTCTGTCTTAGTTTGTTTATTATATTTCTTTCTCAGCTTTGCTGCAATAGTATACTGTGAAGCTTTTATTACACTCTCCTCTATGATGTGTCAATCTTTATATCTCCAAATATTTTTATTTTCTTATATCTACTTTACTGGCATTTCTTGCTTTCATTTCATGTTAAACTTCTGTCTTTATTTCTCACCTACACACTGTCCCATTATCTCCAATCAGTTTAATGTCTCATTTAATTCAGGAACAGTCTGTTCAAATGAACTGTGCTGTCTACTTTTTCGGCCCATCCACTGCATACATGGCATGTTTACTGAGGCTGTTCAAGTTGTTAATGAGCAAGGTACAATTTGCAGTGATGTGGCATCTACACTAATTCTTCTGGAAGCTAAGACAAATTAGGATCCTTGCTCACCTAATTCAGTAGGTATTCATGTCTGGCCATGAAAGCTCTCAGTATTTGTCAGCCCACTACAACTAAAACATCCTTCTTACTGATGATGTTGTCTAATCAGCTGAAGAGGAAGCTTCCATGTCGCCTTCTGCCAACCTTCACTGTCATCTATTTCTTTTCTCTATGCCCCAATTTACCAATGGTATTCTTACATTTGTGCTGGGCATTCGTCTCCCTTATCATTTTACAGCCTCCTCCCACAACCTCTCAGCGTCTTTTCCCATCGTTGTACTAACTTTCTTTTGGTAACTGTGCTAATTCCCAGCAGGTTGACAACTGGACACACATGTGCAACATATTCCTTGACAAACTTTCATCTGCACAGTATTTGTTTTGTTTTTGGTGTTTTACAGAGATCAGCACATACTGATGAATGGCTCCAGGCATTCACTCCTGGCTCAATACAAGGTTTCGGCAAATTGCTTTACTCATTACAAGGTGTTCATTTGCATAGCCATCTGGCAGCAAAGCAGAAGTGGAGGTTATGCATTGCGGCAGAGCGAGGGTGCGGCACGGTTGTGGCATCATCTGAAGTGAGGCTTGATATCCCTTGGGTTGCAGCGGTTGTAATATCATCACAGTGGTGACATCAGTTGCAGCGGTTGTGAGCATCATCACAAGTGACGGTATCCACGAACAACATCATCACAAGTGACGGTAACCACTTTAATTTGCAGCAGTTGTAAACTGTCATCACCCAAAGTGGCCCGACATCCTGGTTGCAGCAGTTAGCAAACATCATCTGAGGAAGGCATTATCCTTGGTTTGCGGCGGTGCCAGAGTCATCTGTGGCATTGGCTCCTTGGTGCAGCGAGCATCATCTGGTGAGCGTGACCCTTGGTGCGGCAGTTCTGCAAACATCATCTGAAATGAGCGGTATCCCTTTGCGGCAGTTAAGCCCATCATGCAGGGCGGAGCGTATCTGCAGCGGTTGTAGAATCATCATGAAATGACGTATCCCACTGGTGCAGCAGTTGTGAGCATCATCACAAGTGGGGTTTTTTTTTAAAAAACCCAAAAAAATTTTTTTTTTTAAATTTTTTCCCCTTTTAAATTTTTTTAAAAAAAAAAAACCCTTTTCCCCCCCCCTTAATTTTTTAATTTTTTTTTTCCCCCCCCTTTTTTTTTTTTTTTTTCCCCTTTTCCCAAATTTTTCCCCCCCCTTTTTTTCCCCTTTTTTTTTTTTTTTTTTTTTTCCCCCCCCCAAAAAAAACCCCCTTTTTTTAAATTTCCCCCAAATTTTTCCCCCCCCCTTTTTTTTTTTTTTTTCCCCACCCTTTTTTTTTTTTTTTTTTTCCCCAAAAAAACCCCTTTTTTTTTTCTTTTAAAATTTTTTTTGGGGGGGGGGTTTTTTTTTAAAAAAAAAAAAAGGGGGGTTTTTAATTTTTTCCCCCCTTTTTTTTTTCCTTTTAAAAAAGGGGTTTTTATTTTCCCTTTTAAAAAAAAGTTTGGGCCCCAAAAAATTTTTGGGGGGGGGGTTTTTTTTTTTTTTTAAAAAAAAAATTTTTTCCAAATTAAAAAAAAAAATTTCCGGTTTGGGGGGGGGAAATTTTTTTGGGGGCCCCCAGGCCCCGGTTTTTTCCCCCGGGGGGGGGGGTTTTTTTTAAAAAAAGGGGGGGGGGGGGGAAAAAAGGGGGGGGAAACCCTTTAAAAGGAAAAAAAAGGGGGGGTTTTTGGGGGAAAAAATTCCCCAAAAAAATTTTTCCCCCTTTTAAAACCCAAAAAGGGGGGCCCCCCCCAAAAAAAAAACCCAAAACAATTTTAAAGGCCGGGTTTAAAAAAAAGGGGGGGGGTTTTTTTTGGGGAAAAAAAAATTGGGGGGCCCCAAAAGGGGGAAAAAAAGGGGGCCCCCCCCCTTTTGGTTGGGAAAAAAAAAAATTTTATTTTAAAAACCCCCCAAAAAGGGGGTTTTAAAATTTTAAAAAAAATTAAAAAAAAAAACCCCCCTTTTGGGGGCCCCCTTTTTTTTTTTAAAAAAAGGGTTTTCCCCTTCCCCCCTTTTAAAAGGGGGCCCTTTTGGGGGGTTTTTAAAATTTCCCAAAAAAAGGGCCCCAAATTTACCAAAAGGGGGCCCCAAAAACCCCAAAACCCGGGTTTTAATTTTAAAAAAAAAAAGGGCAAAAACCCCCCAAAAAACCCTTTCCCCTTTAAAATTTTTTTTTGGGGGGGTTTTTGGGGGTTTTTTTAAAAAAAAAATTTTTTTCCCCCCCCAAAAAATTAAAATTTTTTTAAAAAAATAAAAATTTTAAAATTTTTTAAAAAAAAAAAAGGGGGAACTTTCCCCCCCCAAGGGGAAAACCCCTTTTTTTTTTTTAAAAAAAAAAAAAGGGAATTTTTTCAAAAAAAATTTTTTTTTTTTTTTTCCCCCCTTTTTTTTCCCCCCAAAAAAAAAAACTTTTTTCCCCAAAATTTTTTTAAAATTATTTAAAGGGTTTTTTTTTTTTTTTCCCCCCTTTTTTTTGGGGAAAAAATGGGTTTTTTTTTGGGTTTTTTCAAGTTTTTTCCCCCCCGGGGGGGGGGGTTTCCAAAAAAAATTTTTTCCCCCCCCCCCTTTTAAAAAAGGGGCCCCCAAAAAAAAATTTTTTTTTTTTTCCCCCTTTTTTTTCCCCCTTTTTTAAAAAACCCAAAAAAAAAGGTTTTTTCCCCCCCCCCCCCTTTTTTTAAAAAAGGGGGGTTTTTCCCCTAACCCCGGGGGGGGTTTTTTAAAAAAACCCCCCCCCAAAAAATTTTTTTCCCCCCCAAAAGGGGGGCCCCCAAAAAAAAGGGGGGGGGCCCCCCTTAAAAAAAAAAACCCCGGGGGGTTTTTTTTCCCAAAAAAAACCTTTTGGGTTGGGGGAAGGGAAAAAAAAACCCCCCCTTTTTTCCCATTTTATAACCCCCTTTTTTTTTTTTTTTCCCCCCCAAAAAAAGGGTTTTTTAACTTTTTTTGGGGTTTTTTTTTTTCCCCAAAATTTTTTTTTTCCCCTTTCCCCCTTTTTTTAAAAAAGGGTTTTTTTTTCCCCGGGGGAACCTCCCCCCTTTTTTTTTTTTTTCCCCCAAAAAAATTTTTTTTTTTGGGCCCGGGGGGGTTTTTTTTTTCCCCCCGGGCCCCCCCAAAAACCCCCCCCAACCCCCAAAGGGGGGGGCCCCGTCTTTTTGGGGAAAAAAACCCCCCAAAAAAAAGGGCCCCAAAAAAACCGGGCCCCCGGGGGGGAAAATTTTCCCCCAAAAAAATTGAAAAATTTTTTTTTTAAAAAAACCTCCTTAAAAAAAAAATTTTTTTTTTTTTTTTTAAAAAAAAAAAGGGGGGGGGGGGGTTTTCCCGGAAAAAGGAAGGGAAAAAAAAAATTTTTTTTTACCATTTAAAAAAAAAAAAAAGGGGAAAAAAAAAGGGGGAAAAACCCGAAATTTTCCAAAGGGGGGGGAAAAAAAAGGGGGGGAAAAAAAAACCCCCCCCCCAAAATGTTAAAAAAAGGGGTTTTTTGGGGGTTTTCCCCCAACTAATTTAAAACCCCTTTTTTTTTTTCCCCCCCTTTTTAAAAGGGGCCGGTCTTTTCCCCAAAAAAGTGGGGCCCCCCCCCAAAACCCCCAAA
>WNWK01013313.1:0-55882 GCA_009830355.1 Cherax destructor
ACTTAGAGAACACTTATCAACTGTGGACTGGGGTGAAGAAGAGAGGTATCAATATGACAGTTTTCTTAACACTATACAGGCTGGTAAATTGACACATATGCAACACTTGTGTATCTTTATTGAGAAACGTTTCGCCACACAGTGGCTTCATCAGTCCATACAAAGGAGAATCGTGAAGAACAGGAGAGTGTGAGGTTGTCAGGCCCTGACACTGCAACATCTTGGTATCTTAATACAGGGATTTCTTCGCTTGCCTATTCCTTGGGCACGACCTACTTCCACATTGAACAAATGTGACACCTCCTACAACTGCTGCACCTCTCCTGTCTACAGTATATAGCTCCCTCTGCTCATATGCTGTTATTCTATTCAAGATTGATGGACTGACAACATCTACTCAAGATTGAGGGCCTGACAACCTCACACTCCTCCTGTTCTTCACGATTCTCCTTTGTATGGACTGATGAAGCCACTGTGTGGCGAAACGTTTCCTCAATAAAGATACACAAGTGTTGCATATGTGTCTAATTTACCAACTCGTCGGTTCTCTGAACCATTCATTCACATCCTGTCTGACACTGCAACATCTTGGTATCTTAATACAGGATTTCTTCGCTTGCCTATTCCTTGGGCACGACCTACTTCCACATTGAACAAATGTGACACCTCCTACAACTGCTGCACCTCTCCTGTCTACAGTATATAGCTCCCTCTGCTCATATGCTGTTATTCTATTCAAGATTGATGGACTGACAACATCTACTCAAGATTGAGGGCCTGACAACCTCACACTCCTCCTGTTCTTCACGATTCTCCTTTGTATGGACTGATGAAGCCACTGTGTGGCGAAACGTTTCCTCAATAAAGATACACAAGTGTTGCATATGTGTCTAATTTACCAACTCGTCGGTTCTCTGAACCATTCATTCACATCCTGTCTGACACTGCAACATCTTGGTATCTTAATACAGGGATTTCTTCGCTTGCCTATTCCTTGGGCACGACCTACTTCCACATTGAACAAATGTGACACCTCCTACAACTGCTGCACCTCTCCTGTCTACAGTATATAGCCCCTCTGCTCATATGCTGTTATTCTATTCAAGATTGATGGACTGACAACATCTACTCAAGATTGAGGGCCTGACAACCTCACACTCCTCCTGTTCTTCACGATTCTCCTTTGTATGGACTGATGAAGCCACTGTGTGGCGAAACGTTTCCTCAATAAAGATACACAAGTGTTGCATATGTGTCTAATTTACCAACTCGTCGGTTCTCTGAACCATTCATTCACATCCTGTCTGACACTGCAACATCTTGGTATCTTAATACAGGGATTTCTTCGCTTGCCTATTCCTTGGGCACGACCTACTTCCACATTGAACAAATGTGACACCTCCTACAACTGCTGCACCTCTCCTGTCTACAGTATATAGCTCCCTCTGCTCATATGCTGTTATTCTATTCAAGATTGATGGACTGACAACATCTACTCAAGATTGAGGGCCTGACAACCTCACACTCCTCCTGTTCTTCACGATTCTCCTTTGTATGGACTGATGAAGCCACTGTGTGGCGAAACGTTTCCTCAATAAAGATACACAAGTGTTGCATATGTGTCTAATTTACCAACTCGTCGGTTCTCTGAACCATTCATTCACTATACAGGCTGTCCAAAGAACATTTATCCCGTATAAAGAAATTAGATCAAGTAGAAATGACCCAAAATGGATGAATAATAGGCTCAAATATCTTTTAGGGCAGAAGAAAGGAATTTATAGGCGCATAAAAGAGGTGAGGGTCATCTTATAAATCAGTATACTGACATTAAGAGGGACGTTAAAAGGGAATAAGAAAATCTAAACGGGACTATGAAATTAAAGTTGCTAGGATTCAAAAACTAACCCAAAAAGTTTTTCCAGGTTTATAGAACAAAAGTTAGGGATAAGATAGGTCCCCTTAAAAATAACTTTGGGCATCTTACTGACAAGGAGAATGATATGTGCTCTATTTTTAATAATTATTTTCTCTCGGTTTTTACACAGGAAGACATTAATAATATCCCAGTAATTAATTTTTACAGAGGCCCAGAAGAAGATAAATTATGTAATATCACAGTCACTAGCGAAATGATTATGAAACAGCTGGACCGACTGAAACAAAATAAATCGCCGGGTCCTGATGAGCTTTTGCAAGGGTTCTTAAGGAATGCAAAATGGAACTCTGTGAACCAATATCTAACATTTTTAATTTATCTCTTCAAACAGGTGTAGTGTCTGATATGTGGAAGATGGCTAATGTAATTCCTATTTTTAAAGCAGGGGACAAGTCACTACCGTCAAACTACCGCCCAATAAGCCTGACCTCAATTGTAGGCAAATTACTTGAGTCAATTATAGCTGATATTATTAGAAGCCATCTAGATAACCATAATTTGATTAATGATACCCAGCATGGATTCACGAGGGGCCGTTCCTGCCTATCTAATTTATTAACCTTCTTCAGTAAAGCTTTTGAGGCTGTTGATCACGATAAAGAATTCGATATTGTTTATTTAGACTTTAGTAAGGCTTTTGATAGAGTACCGCACCAGAGACTGTTAAAGAAAGTGGCAGCTCATGGCATTGGGGGAAAAGTGCTGTCATGGATCGAGTCATGGCTCACCAATAGGAAGCAGAGAGTGTGCATAAATGGGGTTAAATCCGAATGGGGACTTGTATCAAGTGGTGTTCCACAGGGATCAGTCTTAGGCCCATTGTTATTTATAATATATATCAATGACCTTGATGAGGAATTACTAGTGATATGAGCAAATTCGCCGACGACACGAAGATAGGTAGGATAATTGATTCAAACATAGATGTCATAGAACTTCAGGAAGATTTAGACAAACTTAATTCGTGGTCAGAAAAGTGGCAGATGCAGTTCAATGTAGATAAATGCAAGGTTCTGAAGCTCGGGAGTGTCCATAACCCAAGCACTTATAAGTTAAATAACGTAGAACTTAGCCATACAGATTGCGAGAAGGACTTGGGGGTGATGGTAAGCAGCAACCTTAAACCAAGACAGCAATGCCTAAGCGTACGTAATAAGGCAAATAGATTACTGGGATTTATATCAAGAAGTGTTAGCAACAGAAGTCCAGAGGTTATATTACAGCTTTATACATCATTAGTAAGGCCTCACCTAGATTACGCAGCTCAGTTCTGGTCTCCATATTACAGAATGGACATAAATTCGTTAGAAAACATTCAGCGTAGAATGACTAAATTAATACATAGCATTAGAAATCTTCCTTACGAAGAAAGATTGAAGACCCTAAAATTACATTCACTTGTAAGACGTAGAATGAGGGAGACATGATCGAGGTATACAAGTGGAAAATGGGTATTAACAAAGGGGATATAAATAAGGTCTTGAGGATATCTCTCCAAGAGAGAACCCGCAATAATGGATTCAAGTTAGATAAGTTTAGATTTAGAAAGGATATAGGAAAGTATTGGTTTGGAAATAGGGTAGTTGATGAGTGGAACAGTCTGCCTAGTAGGGTTATTGAAGCTAGGACCTTGGGTAGTTTCAAATTTAGGTTGGATAAATTCATGAGTGAGAGGGTTGGATTTGAGTGGGACTCGCATGAGTGGGTAGAATTGTCAAAGCTTATTTCTTGGGTAGCATTGAAAATTGGGTTGAGCAAATATTCTGTTAGTGGGACGGATTGTGAAGGACCTGCCTAGTATGGGCCAACAGGCCTGCTGCAGTGTTCCTCCTTTCTTATGTTCTTATGTTAACTGTCGAAGCGCCAGAAATACAAATAACGAATTACGTTTGGTAGCATGTGCTGGGAACTTTGATGTCATTGCAATAACTGAAACATGGTATAATACCAAGAGTCGGGATATGATTGCTGAGTGTCATATTCAGGGGTTTAAGTTGTTCCATGTAGATAGATATAATGGGAAAGGGGGTGGAGTTGCATTATATGTACGAGAAAATATAAATTGCTGCATAAAAACAGGCATAAAAATAAATGGATCATTAACAGAATCTGTTTGGGTAGAGTTTCTAGAAGGTCAAGAAAAACTGATTCTAGGTGTAATATACCGACTTCCAGGCTTGGATCACGATAGAGGGAGACTTCTTTGGGACGAAATTGTAAGGGCTTCTAGACACAATAACGTAGTGATAGTAGGGGATTTTAACTTTAGTCAAATTGACTGGACTTCTTTGACCGGTAATCTGGAGTCCAGTGACTTTATGGAAGTAGTTCAGGACTGTTTTCTGAAGCAGTGTGTGACGGAGCCTACCAGAGGTAATAATTTACTCGACCTAGTCTTGTCAAATAAAGAAACCCTTGTAAATAATCTGGAGATCACTGAAGAGCTTGGAGCTAGTGATCACAAATCCATTACTTTTAATATTACCTGGGAGTACGAGAATAGGGATAATACGGTAAAAGTTCCTGATTTTCGTTCTGCCGATTATATTGGACTTAGAGAACACCTGTCTAATCTCGACTGGGGTAATCTAGCTAACGATTACGATGGGATCTGCGTTTATGATTTTTTTCTTAATAATGTACAACGTGCACAGAGTATGTTTATTCCCCAGAGAGAATTTAGGTCAAATAATAACGATACCAAATGGATTAACAGGAGGCTAAAACATCTATTAGGGGAGAAAAGAGGAATTTATAGGCGCATCAAAAGAGGAGATGTTAACCTTATTGACCAGTATGTTCAGTTGAAAAGAGAAGTAAAAAAGGGGATTAGAAAGGCTAAACGTGACTATGAGATTAAGGTTGCTAATGAATCAAAGACTAATCCAAAAGGGTTCTTTTAAGTGTATAGGACGAAGGTGAGGGAAAAGGTAGGACCTCTGAAAATTGGGAATGGACAGCTGACGGATAATGAACTGGAAATGTGTTCTCTATTTAATGACTATTTTTTGTCAGTCTTTACACAAGAAGACGTAAATGAGATTCCAGAAATTAACAATTATTCAGTTCCTGAAGAATTCAAATTAATTAATATTTCTGTCATGAGGGACATGGTTATCAAACAGATAGATAAACTGAAGCAAAATAAGTGCCCGGGACCCGACGAGTTGTTTTCCAGGGTACTTAAAGAATGCAAAATGGAACTTAGTCAGCCATTAACGAATGTGTTTAATACGTCCAAACTAACTGGTGTTGTGCCAGAGATGTGGAAGATACAGTAAGCCCTCATTTAGCACGGTAGTTACGTTCCTGAAAACGTCGTGTTAGCTAAAATTGTGTTAGATAATTAAAAGAACTTATGGGAAAAATAGGATTACGTTCCTGGGAGTCCCCAAAAAGCCAAACAAGTTTTTTTTAGACCAACAGATCTTACAAATATAAAAGAGAATATGTAATTGAAGTTCATTATCGTGACGTATTATGTTGTTTTTACTGCTTAAGACTACAAATGTAACAGAAATAATAGTATTTACCTTAAATTGTGGGTGCTGATGTTTGTGGATGATTGTGAAGAGAGTGGAGAGTTATGCTGTGGCCCTACTGGGCTGAGGTGGACAGTATAGGTTCTGGAACTGAAGTCGATGGTTGTACTGAGTGTCTCTAACTTTAATAAAGTCATTCAGTAAGTCAGTCAAGTCATTCAGTAAGTCAGTCAGTCAAGTCATTCAATAAATCAGTCAGTCAAGTATTGCGGCCCCAGAATGGGCCTCAATGTATATATCTGTTTATAATGTATATTTCCATTTTCTATAATTTTATATTGCTGATATTCTTGATAATAGCTAAATCGTTAATATTGTGCTTTATACTATTATTGGACTATTATTTGACCTTATTTTACTTAGCTATGTTTATTAGGTAGGATGTAATATTATAAATTATGACTATACTTGTTGCTGGGAGGAGTCACGTGATTCCACCCGAGGTGGGTGGCGCTGTTCCTTCCTCGAGAGCACTACGCAGCTGGACATCGTCGAGTCAACACCTCTCTCCTGTCCCTGCTTGTTTTCTCGCCATTTAGACTCTGTGTGGTAGAGTATGTGTTCGGTGGTGAGACGAAACATACTTCTCAGGACTCTGTGTAACTCTGTTCACAGAGGATAGACTAGACAATGATTTCCGACGTTTTTCTGGGTTGTGTGTCACATTGACACTCTTTGATAACTCAGGTCTCTTGCTACAGCTCCTGACCTAATTCGATAAGGCATCTGTGCACCGCAACAGTTTGGGATTGTTTATGCTGAACCTAGCTTCAGTAGAAAGGGAGTTTTGGGACTGTTTTGGAGGATCTATTGATTATCCCCAGTTAGGGTCGATTTTCTATCTCCTTGTTCCTGACGCTGTGTTGCTGTTGCCTGTTAAATTGCTGTTCTGCGAATTGATCATTTTACTGGTCAATCAAGCTGTTCTGATTGTCAGTTTGTTAGAAGAGCTAGCTTATGAGAAGTTCAGTCGGACACTGGTTGAGTCGAGTCTTAGAGTTACCTGGTGCTCACTCATACACACATATATTCTTATTTGCATATATCTGTATTATTGTAATTACTGACATTGTACCTGATGGTACTTCAGAGTCATTTGGATATATGTGCCCTCAGCACAACATTATTGTATATGAGAGCAGTGTAGGAGCTAACTTCCAAATTGATGTCTTAATTAATATCTTTATATTTGATTTACTTTGCTACCCTAGATTTTCCCACTTTGATAATAAACCTTTTAAATATATTTCGTTAGTTAGTACCCTATCAGTTACAATCCTCTTAAGATATATAATATGTTGGATAACTGGACCAGGATACTTACTTTGTTACAAAAGCCCAGTAACAGGCTGGATGCTAGAAGGGCTATCCTTTCTAGTGTTCAATGGAGATGTCTATTAATAATAGATATCGTGTCTTTTTGTAACATCAAGTCATTCAGTAAGTCAGTCAGTCAAGTCATTCAGTAAGTCAGTCAGTCAAGTCATTCAATAAGTCAGTCAAGTCATTCAGTAAGTCAGTCAAGTCATTCAGTAAGTCAGTCAGTCAAGTCATTCAGTAAGTCAGTCAGTCAAGTCATTCAGTAAGTCAGTCAAGTCATTCAGTAAGTCAGTCAAGACATTCAGTAAGGCAGTCAAGACATTCAGTAAGTCAGTCAGTAAGTCATTCAGTAAGTCAGTCAGTCGTCATTCAGTAAGTCAAGTCATTCAGTAAGTCAGTCAAGTCATTCAGTAAGTCAAGTCATTTAGTAAGTCAGTCAGTCAAGTCATTCAGTAAGTCAGTCAAGTCATTCAGTAAGTCAGTCACGTCATTCAGTAAGTCAGTCAGTCAAGTCATTCAATAAGTCAGTCAAGTCATTCAGTAAGTCAGTCAAGTCATTCATTCAGTAAGTCAGTCAGTCAGTAATGTGTTGTAGGGTTCTTTGCATAGATTTGGTAATATTAACAGACGATGAGCTTGGTTTTTGGTAGCGTTTAATGAGGCGTTGGATATATGGGAGCTGAGAGCCTATGCCTGTGTGTCTGTCCTGCACTGAGTCTGGGTGGTAACTCAACACTAGGCCGCCTGGCGCTGAGGCATTCAAAAGGCAGGCCTATCATTGGCTGATGCCAGATCACATGGGCAGAGGTTGGAAATCACGTGAACAGCCGTTATAAGTACAACCCGTACAGCTCGGGCATGCTACGTATGGCGTCTCGACATACAACTATACAAACTAAGGACAACAGGCAACAACTTTCAGCTGATTCTATACAATGTCAAAGTACACAACAGTTAACATTATACTTCACATGGATATTATCTCGACTGAACAATCTACATTACTATATGATGCATCTTGATACTTGGGAATTAATTAAATGAGCTCATTCAAGAATATCATGATAAAAGAGATAAAAAAAAATAATTTTTGTTCGATCGAACTGTCTTCATGTGATCTACGAATTCTGAGGAAATAAATTACAAGAAGGTAGTGATTAACAGACAAGGTAGATCTGGTGCACTAAAATCTATACTGTTAATTCTCAGAACTCGGAGAGAACGTGAACACACACAAAAAAAATTTGAGTAATACTAATTAGATATTATAACACACAGTTAAACGCTTACTACATATTTATCTATACAGGTTAGTTACATTTAACCCCAACTCTGCTAGGGTGAGATTGATATAGGCTGTATAATTATCATCTCTGGGTGGATCAAACTCTGTTACAGTAGGTAACTCAACTTCTGATTGAGGAGGATCTACACTGGTATCTACAAATGATACTTGAGGACTTCTCAACACTTGGCGTGTACGTAGGGAATAACGACATTCAGGTTGATCTGACTGATCATTAGAGGTAGAGGGTACAGCAACAGGAGAATTATCAGATTCTGTCTCACTTGTCTGATTATTAGGGGTGTCAGGGACTTCGTCATCATCATCGCATACTAACTTCATATGATCTAAATGCGATTCTTTAAACTGACCCGTACTAATTTCTCTAACTTTATACTTATTGCCGTTAATATGTTCGACTACTCTATAAGGACAAACGAACTTTTGATCGAGTTTTGGCATTGCTGAACATCTGGTACATCGTGAACTAGCTGCAAGGCTACTTTCACTAGTGACTGTGGAATTACTAACTGGTATACTCTTCTACTAGATTACCCAACTCGGTAGTGCGATACAGTAATTCTTGGTTCATGACAAAGTCACTAATGGGTGCTGGTTGCTTCACAGAGAGAATAAGATCTTTCTGGAGCAGGAATCGAACCACACCAGACCACAAGGGGTCTTGTCTTTGAGCAGTCTTTACATCCTCAGCACTAAATGGAGGATCGGCAGTTACTACACTGACATGACGCGACAAAGCATCAGCAACTATATTGGATTTGCGTAACTGTATAATTGCGTTCAGCCTTAGTAAGGACTCGGCTAGCAAATGCAACTAATCTCTTAAACTGAGTTTTCTTTATTCACTAAGAACTGGGAACACTTTCCTACTGGAGGAATGAACGGCACGGTGGAGTGGAAGGACTCTCCCCGGGTAAAATAGATAGCTCAATAACACAAAGTATGAGCAAAGGAGAATGGCTCTCACTATCTCTTACTGCAGGTAATAATTACTCGACACACGACACTTTACTCTGCAAAGGACTTACTGTCAACAGGAAAGAACACTATCTGGAACACGAGGGACAACAACTGGCACTCTAGTGAATACACTAGCAACAGAAACGGCTTTCTGCAATTACTTTTGCATCAGCGAGAGATGCTATAACTCATTCAAGTAGTCTTTCTTCAACAAAGCGTCCCCTGGAGAGGAACTACTACTTGAACTAGCAACATTGCAAGGATAGACTCAGTACTCAAGGCGGTCCGGGATACCTCCGGCACCCTAGGCATCTGAACGCTATCTTGCATGCAAGATATTGTAGGGACTGAATTCCAGACAGGAGTGACAGTAATACCAGTATCTTGACCGCTCGGCTACGTTAATACATAATGCACAAAGCTATCAGGACTGACTTTGAACTTCACATTCCGCAGAACTGTTATAACTCTCTGATACAAGCTGTGAGAACAAACACATTGCTCAAGAGCTAGATACTCTCTTTCAGTCGGTAAGGAACTATCAGGATCACGAAGGAAACTATATTGACTCTGTGGCTGGGTAGGTCTAGCATTCGGTAAGGGACTATCATGAATTTCAGCAAGGGCATTTGGAACATTAGAGCACTGAATGCCGTCATTAGCTACACTACTGTAAGGTAAGTGAGACATACTTGCAAAGAAAATTGCACAAAGACTAATTCAGGTAAAAATGAGAATGGTAAAATATTCACAGTACACAATTAGTTAAAATGGGAATTAAGAAGTCATTGAATTAGATGCAGAAAAGGGGTTAAAACAACTAATGTACACTGCATAAGAAATGACAACTCACTCACTGAATTTTGACTGTAAAATTTAAAGAATTACTTTACAAATTGCAATAAAAGGCAATATGAATACTGTATGGATTAACTGCAAAGTTTATCTCTCTCTACTGGAATTCAAACACAAGTACTAGATGAGAAATAATAAATCAATGCAAAGTGGAAATACAATAAAAAAAATTGTATTCAACTGGAAAAATACTAGAAAACAAATTTTCTTAAGAGAAAATGACACTAGAATTTAATATGCATTGCTGGCTGAAGAATTAACTATGATGCTGACAACTAGCATTGAATTATTAGCACTTTTTAGGATAACACTGAGTAAAATGGAATAAAGTGCACAATACTGTATGCAAAAATAACAAGAACAAGTAATCACTACTGGAGAATAATTTTAAAGTTTAATCAATGTATGGTATTGCATAAACAATTTACTGCATCAATTAAAAATCAATGTTGCACTGGGCACAAGGAGAATGAACACTTTAACTCTTAGTTCACTTAAGAAAACTAATGAAAATGAGTATAATGAATATTACTTTACTTTACATATGAATATTAAGAGTGAATTTGTTCAAGGAATTATTGATAAGATCAACACAAAGGCAATAATACACAAACTGAAATAAGATAAAATAAAAACTTACAGTTTTGCAGGAGAATACACAACACAATGAGATTCAGTCAGTGAATGTGATAGTTTATGCAATAAGATCTTGCATGTAAAAATATATATAGAGAGATAGTTCTTGCTGCTTCAGACAAAATATATTCAATGAACAGATTCTGCAAAATTTAAAAAAATGAGGCACAGGTTGACACAAAAATGTAAACTGTCTGTTGAACTAAAACAGGTGAGATACTGGCACAAAAAATAAATTAATGGGACACACTGAATGGCACACAGGAAAATGAAATATGCAACTAGGAACACTGGGGCATAAACAATAAGGAACTATGCACAGACACTGCATAAAAACACAAGGGAATGCACTGGGAGAAAAATGAAGGACAGGGAATTAATAATGCACAACACTGGAATAATAATGAAATAAATCAAATACTGCACTCAAGGACAAGAAAATTTATACACAAGTACTTACTGCATGTGTACGAGTTTACACAAGGAACATAGATATAAAATGAGACACGGAATACATGAAAAAAACTGTAACAGATTATATACATGAATTTGCAACTGAAAACACAGGTCTTTAAATGTCACTAAGAAAATTCACTGCTTAAATGTCTCACACACACGAATGTCTATAATAGAATAGAGTCTAATGATGAATGAACGACGAGTGTAGGTGGAGAGAATATATTCCTGGTCGTTGACTGCTGAGTCTTGTAGAAATGCGCTTTCACCGAAGAACTCACACAGCAAGCTTTTACGTTGGCGCTCTGGGATGAAGGAAGACACTCGACTTGCTAGTGAGCCAGAAACAATGCTGCTGGTACCCCAGATAGGGTAGAAATACCACAAAATGTTGGCTGGTAGAGGGTAGTGTGAGCAGGTAGTATCTTTGTTTACACCAGCGCGGGTGGTGAGTGGCGCGCGTGTGGATGACGTCACTGCTGCTCGACTCGCTGGGACACCCGCGCTGAGATGACGTCACAGCGTTTGGCCAGTACACTAAGTTCTCACGGCCTTGGGACTACTAACCCAGGTGGCTTTTTGCACAATAAGCCACAGGAATGGTGAATATCACTCTGACAAGCGTCCAACTTGTAGCACAGAGCGATTGGAGACAATACTGCAAGGAACTGGCTTGCTGAAGAAACGACTGGCTTACTTGTATGACTGGCTTTCTGGAAGAGGCTGGCTTAGCTCTCTGGACTGTGAACTGAATTCTCTTACTTGCACACAGCAGTGAGATGCAGGATGGATGACAAGAGACAGACTGGATGACTGCAGGCTTGGCTTAGGCTCTTCCCATAAACTGGCTTACTTGTTGGCTTAATTGCAAAACCCAGATCAACTCTTCGGAGGTTTACTTGCAATTAGAAGCCAGAAGACTGGAGACACTGCTTCAGAAGAGTCTTGGATGGCTGACGTCACGGGTGAGGGAAGGTGAGTCGCTGGCGACGGTTGATATTGACGCTGGAGGCACTGAACACCGGCTCTTCCTCTTCTCGTTAAATCTGCTCAGATTACACAAAATCTAGGCCCACAAGCTGCCACCATTTGTGTTGTGGGGTTCTTTGCATAGATTTGGTAATATTAACAGACGATGAGCTTGGTTTTTGGTAGCGTTTAATGAGGCGTTGGATATATGGGAGCTGAGAGCCTATGCCTGTGTGTCTGTCCTGCACTGAGTCTGGGTGGTAACTCAACACTAGGCCGCCTGGCGCTGAGGCATTCAAAAGGCAGGCCTATCATTAACTGATGCCAGATCACATGGGCAGAGGTTGGAAATCACGTGAACAGCCGTTATAAGTACAACCCGTACAGTAAGTCAGTCAAGTCAGTAAGTTAGTCAAGTCATTCAGTAAGTCAGTCAAGTCATTCAGTAAGTCAGTCAAGTCATTCAGTAAGTCAGTCAAGTCATTCAGTAAGTCAGTCAGTCAGTAAGTCAGTCAGGTCAGTAAATCAGTCAAGTCATTCAGTAAGTCAGTCAAGTCATTCAGTAAGTCAGTCAAGACATTCAGTAAGTCAGTCAAGACATTCAGTAAGTCAGTCAGTAAGTCAGTCAGTCAAGTCATTCAGTAAGCCAAGTCATTCAGTAAGTCAGTCAAGTCATTCAGTAAGTCAGTCAAGTCATTCAGTAAGTCAGTCAGTCAAATCATTCAGTAAGTCAGTCAAGTCATTCAGTCAAGTCATTCAGTAAGTCAGTCAAGTCATTCAGTAAGTCAGTCAAGTCATTCAGTAAGTCAGTCAGTCAAGTCATTCAGAAAGTCAGTCAGTCAAGTCAGTAAGTTAGTCAAGTCATTCAGTAAGTCAGTCAAGTCATTCAATAAGTCAGTCAAGTCATTCAGTAAGTCAGTCAAGTCATTCAGTAAGTCAGTCAGTCAAGTCATTCAGTCAAGTCATTCAGTAAGTCTGTCAGTCAAGTCATTCAGTAAGTCAGTCAGTAAGTCAGTCAGTCAAGTCATTCAGTAAGTCAAGTCATTCAGTAGGTCAGTCAAGTCATTCAGTAAGTCAGTCAGTCAAGTCATTCAGTAAGTCAGTCAGTCAAGTCATTCAATAAGTCAGTCAAGTCATTCAGTAAGTCAGTCAAGTCATTCAGTAAGTCAGTCAGTCAAGTCATTCAGTAAGTCAGTCAGTCAAGTCATTCAGTAAGTCAGTCAAGTCAGTAAGTTAGTCAAGTCATTCAGTAAGTCAGTCAAGTCATTCAGTAAGTCAGTCAAGTCATTCAGTAAGTCAGTCAGTCAAGTCATTCAGTAAGTCAGTCAGATCAGTAAGTCAGTCAAGTCATTCAGTAAGTCAGTCAAGTCATTCAGTAAGTCAATCAAGTCATTCAGTAAGTCAATCAAGTCATTCAGTAAGTCAGTCAAGACATTCAGTAAGTCAGTCAAGACATTCAGTAAGTCAGTCAGTAAGTCATTCAGTAAGTCAGTCAGTCAAGTCATTCAGTAAGTCAAGTCATTCAGTAAGTCAAGTCATTCAGTAAGTCAGTCAAGTCATTCAGTCAGTCAGTCAAGTCATTCAGTCAAGTCATTCAGTAAGTCAGTCAGTCAGTCAAGTCATTCAGTAAGTCAGTCAGTCAAGTCATTCAGTAAGTCAGTCAGTCAAGTCATTCAGTAAGTCAGTCAGTCAAGTCATTCAGTAAGTCAGTCAAGTCATTCAGTAAGTCAGTCAAGTCATTCAGTAAGTCAGTCAAGTCATTCAGTAAGTCAGTCAAGTCATTCAGTCAGTCAGTCAAGTCATTCAGTAAGTCAGTCAAGTCATTCAGTAAGTCAGTCAAGTCATTCAGTAAGTCAGTCAAGTCATTCAGTAAGTCAGTCAAGTCATTCAGTCAGTCAGTCAAGTCATTCAGTAAGTCAGTCAAGTCATTCAGTAAGTCAGTCAAGTCATTCAGTAAGTCAGTCAAGTCATTCAGTCAGTCAGTCAAGTCATTCAGTAAGTCAGTCAAGTCATTCAGTCAGTGAGTCAAGTCATTCAGTAAGTCAGTCAAGTCATTCAGTAAGTCAGTCAAGTCATTCAGTAAGTCAGTCAAGTCATTCAGTTAGTCAGTCAAGTCATTCAGTAAGTCAGTCCAGTCATTCAGTAAGTCAGTCCAGTCAGTCAGTAAGTTAGTCACACAAACTTATGTTTACATCTTTTTATGTGTACAAAGTAACACTTCATTACAGTCACAGGTTATGTCTTGTCTAATATCTTTGTTTTCTTCGTTAATTCTAAGACTTAACAAATGCTTATACCTTTTCTTGCCACTTTGAGCAACACTGGTATGCCTACTGGGTGACATGATTGCTTGGCAGATACAAGATATAGTAATTTAAAGATCAAAACACAATTCACTCTCTTATTCTTCACAAACACAGCTGGCTTGTAGCAGAGGACTTTTTTTGACGTGTATGGAATACGAATGGTTTGATGGGATAGTGGGATCGGGGGCGGGTGGTGTCTCCCGCTGAACAACAACAAGGCGGCCTCTTGAGGGAATAGGAACTTGTTTTTCCTTCCCGCAAACTGTAAGTTTATTCAGGTATAAACAGATGCAGTTACAAAGATTATCATACATAGCAGCATATGTGTAGAGAACTTAGGATAACCCAAAAAAGTCAGTGACTTATTTCGATTCTGTCTGACTTATTTGGGTTATCCTAGATTCTCTACACATATGCTGCTATGTATGATAATCAATGTAACTGTACTCAGCTAATTGTGGTTGCAGGGGTAGAGACTCAGCTCCTGGACCCGTGTATCTGAATAAACTTACAGTTTGCAGGAAGGAAAAACAAATTCCTTTTTCCTCTAAGCACGAGGATTGGGCTTACACTTGAAATCACCTGATGCATTACCGCAAAGAAGCAAGGTGAAGTGATCCTTTGCTGTCTTGAAGCTGGCTTGACGCGTATGGAATACAAATGCTGGGATGGTGGGGTGTTGTTGGGGAAGGGGTAGCATGGGAAGGCGGGTGGTCTCCCCAGCTGTTCCACAACATTAGCACCGGCCACTTGAGGGAATGGTTATTTGTTTTTTCTTCCTGCAAACTGTAAGTTTATTCAGGTATACACAGATACAGTTACAAAGATTATCATTACATAGGCAGCAAAAAATGTGTTTTGATGAGAAACCTTTAAGGATAACTTTTCCAGTTTCAGGATAACACTTTGGATTATCCTAGGTTCTCTAAGAGATAACACTTTGGTTCAGGTTCAATCCTCTAGGTGCTCTAGGATAACACTTTGGGTTATCCTAGGTTCTCAGGTATCACAGTGGGACGTCCTGTGACGGGTTTGAAGGGGTTGACACCGCAGGGTCAGTCCTAGGACCAGTGCTATTCTTGGTATATGTGAATGACATGACGGACACAATAGATTCAGAAGTGTCTATGTTTGCAGTTGATGTGAAATTAATGAGGAGAATCAAATCAGATGAGGATCAGGCATGACTTCAAAGAGACCTGGACATGCTGGCTTCTCAAATTTAATCCCACCAAATGCAAAGTCATGAAGATCGGAGAAGGGCAAAGAAGATCGCAGACAGAGTACAGGCTAGGTGAACAAAGACTGCAAACCTCGTTAAAGGAAAAAGACCTTGGGGTGAGTATAACACCAAGCACGTCTCCGGAAGCACACATCAACCAGATAAATGCGGCAGCATATGGGCGACTGGCAAACCTAAGATTAGCGTTCCGATACCTTAATAAGGAATCGTTCAAGACACTGTACACCGTGTACGTCAGGTCCATACTAGAGTATGGAGCACCAGTCTGGAACCCACACCTGGTCAAGCACGTCAAGAAATTAGAGAAAGTGCAAAGGTTTGCGACAAGGTTAGTTCCAGAGCTCAGGGGAATGTCCTTCGATGAAAGGTTAAGGGAAATCGGCCTGACAACATTGGAGGACAGGAGGGTTAGAGGAGACATGATAACAATATACAAAATACTGCAGGGAATCAACAAGGTAGATAGTGACAGGATGTTCCAGAGAGGGAACACAGAAACAAGGGGGCACAATTGGAAGTTGAAGACTCAGATGAGTCAAAGGGATGTTAGGAAGCATTTCTTCAGCCATAGAGTAGTCAGGAAGAGGAATAGTCTAGCAAGTGATGTAGTGGAGGCAGGAACCATACATAGCTTTAAGACGAGGTATGATAAAGTTCATGGAGCAGGGAGTGAAGGGAGCCAGTAGTGGACAGTGAAGAGGCGGGGCCAAGAGCTGAGTCTCGACCCCCACAACCATAATTTGGTGAGTACAATTAGGTGAATACACACACACACACACATATGTGTGGTAATGGTTTATTTACAGGGAGCAAAGTCAGGGTATTTTTTCCAGAATGGTCCTCAATATAGCACTGTGGATAAAATACTTAGATATTTCTTGAACATTTCTGAGTGAGTTGTCTCTGAATTCATTAGTTTTATCGTACTCCAGTACATAATGACGCAGGGTGTGACAATAATCCAACTGGCCAAGTTTACATTTTGTTTGGTCTACATCTGGTGGTGGTGATTTAACCTGCCAAAGATACTTATAACCCAGACGGAGGCGAGCGGTAGTGACATCCAAGAGTCTGCTTATTTTGTTGGATGCACCATAGACATGTGGCTCCTCCTGCATGATAGAATGATGATAGATGGACTGACTGGTGTCAATCCCCAGGAGTCTTAAATAAATTGTTTTTGCTTTCATTTGTCACAAATGCTATTTATTCCTTATTTAGTTTTTATTTATCTTTTTGCAAAGAAATATTTCTGAAGTAGAAAAGTAGGAATTAGTTAAAGTAAGAAATAATGTTATGGTTGGTGTTGATAGTACTGTTGTCGTAGTCCAGTCTTCCATGAGTGGTAGTCATTGGAGTCTTCCATGAGTGGTAGTCACTGGAGTCTTCCACGAGTGATAGTCACTCCAGTCTTCCATGAGTGGTAGTCACTCCAGTCTTCCATGAGTGGTAGTCACTCCAGTCTTCCATGAGTGGTAGTCACTCCAGTCTTCCATGAGTGGTAGTCACTCCAGTCTTCCATGAGTGGTAGTCACTCCAGTCTTCCATGAGTGGTAGTCACTCCAGTCTTCCATGAGTGGTAGTCACTCCAGTCTTCCATGAGTTTGTAATCCACTCCAGTTTCCATTGATAATAGACACTCAGACTTTCATGAGTGTAGTTCAACTAGTCTTCTGTGAGTGGTAGTCACTCCAGTCTTCCATGAGTGGTAGTCACTCCAGTCTTCCATGAGTGGTAGTCACTCCAGTCTTCCATGAGTGGTAGTCATTCCAGTCTTCCATGAGTGGTAGTCACTGGAGTCTTCCATGAGTGATAGTCACTCCAGTCTTCCATGAGTGGTAGTCACTCCAGTTTTCCATGAGTGGTAGTCACTCCAGTCTTCCATGAGTGATAGTCACTCCAGTCTTCCATGAGTGGTAGTCACTGGAGTCTTCCATGAGTGGTAGTCACTCCAGTCTTCCATGAGTGGTAGTCATTCCAGTCTTCCATGAGTGGTAGTCACTCCAGTCTTCCATGAGTGGTAGTCACTCCAGTCTTCCATGAGTGGTAGTCACTCCAGTCTTCCATGAGTGGTAGTCTTTTTTTTTATATTTTATTTAAAAAAAACAGGAATATATTTTAGTAGTCAGTAAATGACTATTAACTTGTACAGTATGTACATAAATAAAGGACAATATATCACTATGCTTCCAAAAAACCTAAAGACTAAACAAAATGAACAAAGAAGTTTTAATACAAACACATTAGGCCACTTAAAAAGTCTCATTGTAATAAATAGAACAATCTTTATACATTAATATGAATGTACTGCTAATATTATGAAAATTACAAACATGTATAGTGGAAACGCAAATTAAAGACATGTCCTCATACTCCTCCACCATTCCACAGAACATATCTTCTATAATTAAACAATGAAATGGAGCATATCATACACACACAGAACCCCATCTGAACATACATACACATTAATAATATACATTTATCATTACAAAACCAGCTCAACCTCACAACTCCCCTAATTAAATTAAAAACCCACCTAATTTAGTAAAATCTACCAATGAAATCTGAAACATTACATGAAATCACAGAATCTCATACAATAGACCCCCTCCTTTATCCTAACGATACTCCTACATACAAGTCTCACATCTGTAAACACAAACAAAAAAAAATTAAATTGAGCTACTGATCACACTAAAATCATGTAACCCTTTATAAAACAAGCCTCAACCAAAATGCAGTCCAGTAAAACTCTTCTTTACATAACAAAACATACAAACTTAAATAGCAACAAATCCAAGAACAACAATAACTTGTGACTTCCTCACTCCTAAAAAGGACCTCTCAAAGTCCAACAAAAGAAACTCATGCAATGTATATAAACATTTCCGTTGGTACACATGAAAGGGAACCTAATAACCAACAGCAAACGATTACAGTGTTGTAGCCTAAACATACATACAAATCAAAAATAATACAAGAATCCATCATCAAGCCCACACACCAGGCAGTTAAGTTTTCCAAAGTAATTTCAAAATAACATTACACCACTCCTTATAACGTTTATAATTAGTTAGTAAGGTATTATATTTTACCATCATATACTACACATTTCTCCTCTACTGAAGAAACCAACTATGTATTAAACAAATTACTGTAATCTACTTTTGTCCCATAAGTACAAAAGTATTGTACCACATGTTGCAACACACAACAATAACACAGAAAACTCTAATGACATGTATATATAAAATAAGCCTCACCTGTTATGAAACCAATACAACTCTTATTCTCTTATAAACATCAAAAACAGTTACTGTTACCTCCATACACATCAAGACCTTTACTCCCATGGAGTATGTCCTCTATACTTCAAAATGTCATACAAACTCACAGAAAATATGATACCCAAGGAAAGTCACCTCTAACTTCCTCCCTGTTTTGACTGACCCCTTTAAAAACCCCTTTTCCTACTTAAACCATTTTCTACTTCATTATCCCCATCTTATACATACCTCCATTCACAACCCCATAAGTCAAAAATTTGTCAAAACGTAACCTCATGGTTACCTTGTAACACCGTCACCCTCCCCCCATGCTACACAAACATACTACTTTAACTTACCTCTCATACACCTAACAGTCTATACATACAACCTTTCCCTAACCTCACAGTAGAACAGCCACTTTTCAACTATTAATTTGTATCATTCCCAACAACTGTCCTACAGTAAAATCCCTATAACCCACAGGAAAAACCTACCCCATGACTCCCCATACAAAACTCTATTTCTAAATTTTGTCCTGTACATTGACGCTGCGATGGCCTTTAACCGCACACTCCCAGGTTGCTCCCTCATCACCCACGAAACCTACACAAAATCAACAGCCATATACATAAGCGCTCTACGCACATCCTGCCCCACACCACCTATATCTAAGCTCAAAAATTTCAATGCATGAATCCCCCCTTCCCCTCCAAATCTTATTAAACGCCCCAACCATTGTCTACAACATCTAATTGCCCACAAAAATATACCTCATGATAAATAGAATCGACCTCGCCACATCTACCACACCTTGCATCTCCAACCAATCCCATCCTATACAGCACCTCCCGTGAGGCCAGAACCCCATGCAAAAAACGAAACATATCTTCTCTCGCCCTCACATTGACCCTCATACCCCTCAACCCACTCCATATACTTTTCCAATCATATACCGGAAAAACAGCCAGCCCTTCCATCACCTCCTCTCCTCTCCCCACCCTTCCTAACACACGAGCCTTTACACGTCCAGGATTCCTTACACTCATAAGACCACGCAACATATCACTACACCTAACTAAATCCTTCCCCTCCACCACTTCCTGAAATCCCTCATGACCTCTCCCACCCTCCGTCCTTTGTCACCCCCCTTAGTCATATAACAAAACTGTACATATAAGCACCTAGCCCGTTCCTCCAAATCTATCAACCCCAGACCCCCTAAGCCCACCCTCTTCATAACAACCTCCCTACACAACCAATGCTTCCCATAACCCCATATATATCTCAACACCTTTCCAATCAATTCCACCTTATCTCCCTTTAATATAGAAAATAACCTTGCCACGTCCCAGACTTCACTATAAACTAAAGTATTAACCACTATCACCCTCTGTAACAACGTAACATCCCCCGGTCTCCACCCCGCCATTCTCTTTAACGCCTTACCTAAAACTAAATCGACATTAACTTTTCTAGCTTCCCCAAAATCAGCCATTACCACTATACCACATACTTTCAATCTATCAACTATTGACCATCCATACCTTAACCCCAAGCCACCCCCCACCCATGTACCTACTTCCATTAAATGGGACTTAGCAATGTTAATCCTCATTCCAGATGCTTTCCCAAATAAACTGATAATCAATCCAATAGCACGTAAGCCCTCTTCAGAGTTCACTAACACCGTGGTGTCGTCCACATAGCCAATAATGCCTGTATCCCATTCAACTTCCCCTCCCCCACCCCCTACCCCTACCTTAACCAGTCTATACAAAGGGTCCTGCATACACGCTGTTGCGTACCCTGACCAGTATCAAAGGAGAGGTGGTTGGCTGACCACTGAGGTGCTGCTAAATGGTTGTTACCAGTGGCAGTACCCAGTGTGACGTCATCATACTCAATGTTGAGGCTGATGAACCGGCCTCAAGCAGAGTTCACTACAACTTCACTGAGTACTGACTACACCAGCTGGACTTAGTTTCTGGCTGGCTGCCTGGACTCAGTTCCTCGCAGGCTTATCTACTCAGTCTGTTGAAGTTAGTTCATCTGGCTTCTGTTATGGACTACTCAGTCTGCTGACCTCATCACTGGCTGTTACCTGCGGACCTTACTCCGTTTGCTGATCAGTGTGGGTACCTTTTACCCAGCCTGCTGACTTCAGTTCCTCACAGGCTTGCTGGCCTCATTGGTCACTACTGCATACTGAGAATCGTATATGACGGAAGTGTCGTGGAACATCAGGAGTGTATCCCGTTACTTTGTGCTATTGTGTGTGAAGTATGTGCCCAGCCTGCTGACTTCAGTTGCTCGCAGGTTTATGCTGGCCTCGTAGGTCACTTAGTGCTGATCAGTGTAGGTGTAACACAGGAAGGATCATGACAAGTTACTTTGTATTGATGATGTCTTGTGACACGAGGAATATGGTCATGACATTACTGTGTATTTAATCTAATAATGTGACAGAAGCGTGGCATACGTGTTGGCACACAGAGTGTCGGGTAACACTAATACTAGCAGAAGTGTGTGAAACGTAAGTGTGTCATGAACCTGGAGTGTTTGTGTTATGTGACGAGTTAAACAGGAAATATTGAGACTGAGTGTCGTGACACAGAGAAAAGGATATATTGAGACATAGTGTGATGACATGGAGTGTCATAACACAAGAGACAAGGAAGTGTCATGGGACACAGCATTGGCATGTCATGACACTGGGGTTGGTTATCATGTTGACATGGAGATGGCAGCAACGCGTAACATTAACACTATGGGGTCTTGACTATTTGTTACTTTGAAATATGTGTAGTCGTGTGACTTGAAGAATTATGCCCTGAAATGTATGTTTCTTACATGTACCAAAGAGATTGTGATAATTATATACCAAAGAAAACTATACTCTTATTTTATAAATATTTACTAGTAAAGCTTTAAAATAGTTTTGTGTTTTTATACTCCCAGATATATTCTTATTACAGTTCTGGTGATGGGCTAATAAAAATTATATATATCTTAAATAACAGGCTGAATTTGGTCTTTGCCCCTACAAAGCTTAATCAACCAAAATTGTAATATTGTAATACACGCCGAAGAGGATTTGAGACAAGGGACATCCCTGCCTCAAACCTCTCCCCATCCTCACTTCCCCACCCACCAACCCATTAACTTGCACCCTCACTTTTGCATTTTTAAACAGGGCTTCCGCCCAGCCCACTATTTCCTCCCCGAACCCCTGCTTCCTCATGATCCTCCATAAGATATCCCTTTCAACACAATCATACGCAGTCTTCTAATCCACAGCCAAAACTCCACCTCCAACACTATTATCCACAAAATTCCTGATCCAAACATGCCCTTGATTCATACATCTCCCCGGTATCCCTCGTTGCCCCTCTTCAACTACCCTCCCAATTACTTTCTTAATCCTATTACACAACACTTTTGCAAAAATCTTATAATCCCCACACATCATTGATAAACCCCGATAATCGCCTATCTGTTCCCCTACCCCTCCTTTTTTTAACAAAACAATCACCCCAGTGCACTGCGACACGCCCATAGTACCCATCTCTTTCATTCAATTCATAAATCTCACTAAACAAACTTTTATAACCTCCCACTGCAACACATAAAAATCATTCAAAATTCCATCAATTCCAGGTGACTTTCTCTTACTCATACTCTGTATCGCCATCCACACCTCCTCCTCACTCATGTCCCCACCCATAGTTTCTCTGTCTTCCTCCCCAACCTCTCCATGACCCCCTCCTCAATTATTCTCCTCTCTCTTTTCCCTCCCTCTCCTGCCATTAAATATCCTCTAAACCAATTCTCTAAATACAAACTCATCGCTTCTGTGGTCCTCATGATCTGACCTCTTTCATACCCATCTCCGTCCTCTCCAACCACCAACCTCGAAATCATCATCACCTCCCTTCTTTTCCTAAATGACCGCAACACATAAGCCGAAGGCTTATCACCCCATAAAGCTTCATCCACACCACCACACACACGAATCGCATCAAACGTTCATTCTGTATGTCGCGCAACCTCTCCTTAATCGCAGGCACCTCACTCATGTACCTATCCAACCGCCTCCTTAATCGCAGGCACCTCACTCATGTACCTATCCAACTGCCTCCAAATATTTTTGCAACCCATACTTCCACCACACAACCTCCCTACCTCTACTTTTATAAAATTCCCTTATCGCTGGCTTCGCCACTTCCACCCACCATGACACTACATCCGGTAGTAATTTACCTTTCTTCCACATCTTCCCCCACCACTCTGCAAATAATTCTCTACCCTCCTCCCCTTCTACAAGACTTACATTTAATTTCCAATACCCTGGATACCATTTCACCATACCTGCCCACTCAAGCTCCACTAACACTCCCCTATGATCAGTAAAACCTACATCCACGCAACTCATCATGCCCACATTAATAACCCTTGAAACATATATACGATCTAAACACGCTGTGTACCCCCTCCTCACAAAAGTATATTCAATCCTCCAACCCCCTCCCACCACATCAACTAATCCCACACTACCTAGAACATCTCTTAAAATACTGAGCACACATCCTGATCCCCTTGGTTCCACATCTTTGAGCCTTATGATACTATTCCAATCACCACCTACTACTACAACTTCTGGCAAGCCACCCATGAAATATACCAATTGATCCCTCACAAAATCCTCCTTGACTCTACGATTATTTATAGCCTGCAAATAAACCCCAATGAAAGCTACCCTGACTCCTCCCCAAACCCCATCCACCCTCACAACCCTCCGTCCCTCCCTCCTCCCAAGCTAACAACTGAAAGGGCTGTTCTCCTTCACAATTACCGCAACCCCTCCCTTGAAGGCCCCTGAACTACCAGCATACACTCTATAACCTTGCATCTGAAAATCCCTACCGTACTTATAATTATGCTCCTGTATAAACCCTACATTAATGTCATACCTTCTCATCGTCACTTCTATCCACTTCCTCGACACCTCAGCTTTAGCCCCATTTACGTTAAGCGTGAGACACTTGAATATGTTAAAGGTGGCTTCCCTTTAGATTTCTCATACTTATTACCTACACGCTTTGGCATCCCACCAGGGTTATGAATATCCTTTTTTTCTTGTAAATTCCTGTCACCCTTAACACTTCCTTCCACTCAGTTCCACTTCTTGTGCAACATCTACAAAAGATTTTTTACAAGACCTTTGAGTGGGCGTAAGGACGTCGTCCTCAGCCACACCCATAGAACGCTTACGTGAATCACTTCCAATGTCCATATCCCCAGCACAGTCCTCATTATGCACTGTAACAGGCACCTCCTGTTGAATGAGATTAGTGTCCACTGGGCTGACTTCCCCCAGTCCCTCCGCCACACACACACTACCTCCTCCACACCCAGTGAACTGTCCAACAGCCCACACAATTCTTCTGTCAACTCTTCTGCTATACCCAAGTCCAATTCTTCCACCTTATCCTGTACAGCCGGTACCACCGACATCTGTGACTCTGTAGGTAGAGTCTGGCACACCTCTACAGTCCCTTGAACAATGTCACTCCATTTTCCGTCGACACCACACCTACGACCTCGTCCTGAACATAAGAACATAAGAAGGAACACTGCAGCAGGCCTACTGGCCCATGCGAAGCAGGTCCAAGTCTCCAACAGGCTTGAGCCAATGCCCCGACCCAGCCAGGTCAGGTTACATTCACTTAAGGAAGGAGCACTGCATCTGACCTAGTAGCACAAGCTAGTCAGGACCAACTCACACCCAACTGCACCCACTCATATAATTATCTAGCAGACCACCTGGAGCTCAGTCTCCAGGTAGTCAGGTCATTACCACTTAAGGAATTAGTACGGCAACTGACCTGGTAGTACAAGCTAGTCAGGTCTAAACTCACACCCACCCACACCCACTCATGTATTTATCTAACCTATTTTTAAAACTACACAACGTCTTAGCATCTATGACGGTACTCGGGAGTTTGTTCCACTCATCCACAACTATATTACAAAACCAGTGCTTTCCTATATCCTTCCTGAATCTGAACTTTTCCAACTTGAAACCATTGCTGCGAGTCCTGTCTTGGCTGGATATTTTCAGCACGCTATTTACATCCCCTTTATTTATTCCTGTTTTCCATTTATACACCTCAATCATATCTCCCCTAATTCTACGCCTTTCTAGAGAGTGCAGATTCAGGGCCTTCAGTCTATCCTCATCCTCCTTTTGTAAGTTTTCCAGTGCATTTATATCCATTCTGTAATACGGTGACCAGAACTGAGCAGCATAATCTAAATGAGGCCTAACCAAAGATATATAGAGTTGAAGAACAACCTGAGGACTTCTATGATTTATACTTCTTGATATGAAGCCAAGGATTCTTTTAGCTTTATTGCGAACACTTATGCACTGTTGTCTTGGCTTCAGATTACTACTAACTAGAACTCCTAAATCCTTCTCGCAATCACAAGTAATAAGATCTACATTATTCAGTTTATATGTGGCATGGTTATTGTCCTGCCCAACATTTAGAACTTTGCATTTGTTTACATTAAACTGCATCTGCCACTTCTCCGACCACTGCATCAGTCTATTCAAATCATCCTGGAGTGCTCTAATGTCCTCATTTGAATGAATTGGACGGCCTATTTTGGTGTCATCAGCAAATTTACTTATGTTGCTATTTATTCCCTCATCTATGTCGTTTATGTAAATTGTAAACAACAGGGGGTCCAAAACTGACCCCTGTGGAACACCGCTTGAGACGTGCCCCCATTCTGATTTCTCTCCATTTATGCAAACTCTCTGCCGCCTATTTGTCAACCATGCCTCTACCCAGGAAAAAATTTCTCCTATTCCGAGTGCCTTAAGTTTCCTCAGTAGCCTCTGATGTGGAACTTTATCGAAAGCCTTACTGAAGTCCATATACACAATATCATATTCATTACCATGATCTACCTCCTCAAACACCTTAGTGAAAAAAGTTAGTAAATTCGTAAGACAGGAACGCCCCTTTGTAAAACCTTGTTGAGATTCATTAATCAATTTATGCTTTTGAAGATGGCTACGAATTGCCTGTGCAATTATTGACTCCATAAATTTACCAACTATGGAGGTAAGGCTTATTGGTCTATAGTTCGAAGCTAAGGACCTGTCACCTGCCTTGTAAATAGGTATTACATTTGCCCTTTTCCACTTGTCTGGCACTATGCCAGTTTGTAGTGATATATTGAAAAGATTTGCCAAAGGTTTGCTAAGTTCCTCTTTACATTCCTTTAAAACTCTTGCAAGCAGTTCATCAGGGCCTGGGGATTTGTTAGGTTTTAATTTCTCTATTTCTCTGAGGACCATGTCACTAGTTACCCCAATCGAGCATAGTCTATTATCTTCCTGTTCTACATAATTTTTTATTTCTGGAATTCCGCTAGTATCTTCCTGAGTAAAAACTGAGAGGAAGTAAGAATTGAAGATTTCACACATATCCTTATCACTGTCCGTGATCTGTCCTGAGTTACTCTTAAGTGGGCCTATCTTGTCCCTAATCTTACTTCTGTGTACCCAAAAGAACCCTTTTGGGTTAGTCTTCGAATGCCTTGCGACCTTAGCCTCATAATCCCTTTTTGCTTTTCTTATTCCTTTTTTTATTTCTCTCTTTAAGTGAAAATATATGATTTCTTATCTGTCCATCCCCTCTTTTGATACGCCTATATATGCCTCTCTTTCGACCAATGAGATGTTTTAATCTATTGTTCATCCATTTAGGATCATTTTTGTTAGATCTAATTTCCCTACTTGGAACAAAAGTTGTCTGGGCAGCTAGAACTACGCTCTGGAAAACGTCATATTGACAACCAAAACCACCTACCTGACCCATAGTCAGGTCATTCCAATTTAGCCCACCTAGGTAATTTCTCAGCCCCATGAAGTCGGCTACACGAAAGTATGACCCAATAGGCGGCATGTACGACGTTGACCAGCATAAGTCACGTATGCCTGCATCCTAAATTCAAGTAATAACACATAGGACGGAATAGGTCGTCGTAGTGTCATCTTCAAAGTAAATGACCCTTCTGGCATTCCTTCATAAATACTCTCAGACCATCGGCCCATGATTGCTTGATGGACCACACCATACTCTTGAAATACATCATGTACATCCCGTTCATCAACTTCAAACGGTAAATTACGAAGCACCATGTACCTGTATTGCCTCGAAACGTCCTTTAACTTTACTTCCACTGATGAATTCACTGTCAGGCTGATGCCCTCATATTTATCCACCAATCACTCATACACTGTCGCCGAAATCAGCTTGACAAAAACCCTCACACTTCCATTCAGAGCGATACCGTAAATGTCATTGTTATCTAATCCATATGTCTCTCTCAACACTGCAGGCAACACCACTACCGCATTAGTCAGATAAATGGCACCTCTGATGAACTACACACATACTGAGTTAATCCGTTGATGATACTGAACAGCCATTACTGTCCAATGAATACTGCTAGTAGCTCTCACTAGAGGTCAGAGCGGAACAACCTTCCTCCACCACAGCTGGGCAGCGAATAGGCTATGAGTGGTAGTCACTTGAGTCTTCTACGAGTGATAGTCACTGGAGTCTTCTATGAGTGATAGTCACTGGAGTCTTCCATGAGTTTATATTGGAGATATTCTCAGTAATAGCTAAACTAAAAATATCTTACTTTATAAACTTGTATAC
This sequence comes from Cherax destructor, assembly GCA_009830355.1. Lineage (NCBI taxonomy): Eukaryota > Metazoa > Arthropoda > Malacostraca > Decapoda > Parastacidae > Cherax > Cherax destructor. The sequence continues at coordinate 27,549 of WNWK01013313.1, forward strand.
TTAGTTGTGTAAATAGGTAGGACAACATATGACGATAGCTAACTAGCTATCCGGTCGTTATGAAACGTCAGGTATTCCCGCCTTGAAGCCACGTCAGCACACCTAAGGTTGTGGCCACCGGCCTGACCTAAAGCAGTCTTCGCTTGCTCTCTGATGGAAAACAGACTTCCCTTACCTTGTGGAAGTAAACTACCTCGTTTCCTGGATTAACTCTGCTTGCCTTTCCCGAGGATATTGGTCTCTAGCTCCACCCGGAGCAAGTCTGCGTGTGCTACGACATTAGAAACACTGATGTTGGTCTCTAGCTCCACCCGGAACGAGTCTGTGTATATTAATTTATTGAAGACAGTGTTATCTATCCCTAACTATGTTAAGAACGAATTTAAAGTATAAGTGATATAGTATCATATTAGTGAAACTAAGTGGAAGGTATTCTTTAAATATCGATTTATTTTACTAAGTACTGTTACACTTAGTATTTGCCAATTAAAAATTTCGGTAAAGTATTGTGAGCATTATATCCATTCCTGATTATTACGAGAAGCACTAAAACCAAAGCAATCAACAGGACTGAATCGTAATAGATAGTCACTGGAGTCTTCCATGAGTGATAGTCACTCCAGTCTTCCATGAGTGATAGTCACTCCAGTCTTCCATGAGTGACAGTCACTCCAGTCTTCCATGAGTGATAGTCACTCCAGTCTTCCATGAGTGATAGTCACTCCAGTCTTCCATGAGTGATAGTCACTCCAGTCTTCCATGAGTGAAGTCACTCAGTCTTCATGAGTGATAGTCACTCCAGTCTTCCATGAGTGATAGTCACTCCAGTCTTCCATGAGTGATAGTCACTCCAGTCTTCCATGAGTGACAGTCACTCCAGTCTTCCATGAGTGATAGTCACTCCAGTCTTCCATGAGTGATAGTCACTCCAGTCTTCCATGAGTGATAGTCACTCCAGTCTTCCATGAGTGACAGTCACTCCAGTCTTCCATGAGTGATAGTCAATCCAGTCTTCCATGAGTGACAGTCACTAAAGTCTTCCATGAGTGATAGTCACTCCAGTCTTCTATGGGTGATAGTCACTCGAGTCTTCCACGAGTGATAGTCATTGGAGTCTTCCATGAGGGATAGTCATTGCAGTCTTCCATGAGGGATAGTCATTGCAGTCTTCCATGAGTGATAGTCATTGGAGTCTTCCATGAGTGATAGTCACTCCAGTCTTCCATGAGTGATAGTCACTCCAGTCTTCCATGAGTGATAGTCATTGGCGTCTTCCATGAGTGATAGTCACTCCAGTCTTCCATGAATGATAGTCACTGGAGTCTTCCATGAGTGATAGTCACTGGAGTCTTCCTGGAGTCTACCTGGAGAGAATTCAAGGGGTCAACGCCCCCGCGGCCCGGTCTGTGACCAGGCCTCCTGTTGGACCAGAGCCTGATCAACCAGGCTGTTACTGCTGGCCGCACGCAGTCCAACGTACGAACCACAGCCCGGCTGATCAGGTACCGACTTTAGGTGCCTGTCCAGTGCCTGCTTGAAGACAGCCAGGGGTTTGTTGGTAATCCCCCTGATGTATGCTGCGAGGCAGTTGAACAATCTTGGGCCCCTGACACTTATTGTGTTGTCCCTCAATGTGCTAGTGGCACCCCTGCTCTTCATTGGGGGGATGTTACATCGCCTGCCGAGTCTTTTGCTTTCGTAGGGAGTGATTTTTGTGTGCAAGTTTGGTACTAAGCCATCGATAATTTTCCATGTGTATATAATAATGTATCTCTCCCGCCTGCGTTCTAGAGAGTACAGGTTTAGGAACTTCAAGCGTTCCCAGTAGTTAAGGTGGTTTATTGCACTTATGCGTGCGGTGAAGGTTCTCTGCACATTTTCAAGGTCAGCAATTTCACCCGCTTTGAAAGGTGCAGTTAGTGTGCAGCAATATTCCAGCCTAGATAGAACAAGCGATCTGTAAAGTGTCAACATGGGCTTGGCATCCCTGGTTTTGAAGGTTCTCATTATCCATTCTGTCATTTTTCGAGCAGATGCAATTGCTACTTTGTTATGGTCCTTGAAGGTGAGATCCTCTGACATGATCACTCCCAGGTCTTTGACATTAGTTTTTCGCTCTATTGTGTGGTTGGAATTAGTTTTGTACTTCGATGAGATTTTAATTTCTTCACGTTTTCCGTATCTGAGTAATTGAAATTTCTCATCATTGAACTTCATATTGTTTTCTGCAGCCCATTTAAAGATTTGGTTTATGTCTGCTTGGAGTCTTGCAGTGTCTTCAACGGTGGACACTGTCATACAGATTCGGGTGTCATCTGCAAAGGAAGACACAGCACTGTGGCTTATATCCCTTTCAATGTCTGATATGAGGATGAGGAATAGGATTGGAGCAAGTACTGTGCCTTGTGGAACAGAGCTTTTCACAGTAGCTGCCTCAGACTTTACTCTGTTGACTACTACTCTTTGTGTTCTACGTGTTAGGAAATTATAGATCCATCTACCAACTTTTCCTGTTATTCCTTTATCACGCATTTTGTGTGCTATTACACCATGGTCACACTTGTCAAAGGCTTTTGCAAAATCTGTGTATATAACATCTGCATTCTGTTTATCTTCTAGAGCATCCAGGACATTGTCGTAGTGGTCCAGTAGTTGGGACAGACAGGAGCGGCCTGCTCTAAACCCATGCTGCCCTGGGTTGTGCAATTGATGGGTATCAAGATGTGTGGCGATCTTGCTTCTTAGAACCCTTTTAAAGATTTTTATGATATGGGACGTTAGCGCAATTGGTCTGTAGTTCTTTGCTATTGCTTTACTGCCCCCTTTGTGGAGTGGGGCTATGTCTGTTGTTTTTAGTAGCTGCGGGACGATCCCAGTGTCCATGCTTCCTCTCCATAAGATGTTAAAAGCATGTAATAGAGGCTCCTTGCAGTTCTTGATGAACACGGAGTTCCATGAGTCTGGGCCTGGAGCGGAGTGCATGTGCATGTCATTTATTGCCTTTTCGAAGTCATTTGGCGTCGTGGTGATGTCAGAAAGGCATGCGTCTGTCAAGTTCTGTGGCACTCTCATAAAAAAATCATTTAGGTTTTCGATTTTCAGTCTGGTTATTGGCTCGCTAAAGACTGAGTCATACTGGGATTTAAGTAACTCACTCATTTCCTTGCTGTCATCTGTGTAGGACCCATCCCGTTTAAGTAGGGGCCCATGAGTGTTAGTCACTGTAGTCTTTCATGAGTGATAGTCACTGGAGTCTTCCATGAGTGATAGTCACTCCAGTCTTCCATGAGTGATAGTCATTGGAGTCTTCTATGAGTGATAGTCACTGGAGTCTTCCATGAGTGATAGTCACTCCAGTCTTCCATGACTGAAAGTCACTCCAGTAATCCATGAGTGAAAGTCACTCCAGTCTTCCATGAGTGAGAGTCACTGGAGTCTTCCATGTGTTCGAGTCAGTTCCACTGTCTGGGAAAAATTAAAGATGTAGACAAGAGTACAATGTTCACTGTATAACTGAGACAGCCTGATAACTCCCAATCTGAAGCAGAATTACAGTGATTCCATTGATGACTGTAGTGAACAGTGATCCCAGTGATGTGTATAGTGAACAGTGATCCCATTGATGTGTATAGTGGACAGTGATCCCATTGATGTATCTAGTGAGCAGTGATCCTGTAGAGGTATCTAGTGAACAGTGATCCCATTGATGTATCTAGTGAGCAGTGATCCTCTAGAAGTATCTTGTGAACAGTGATCCCATTGATGTATCTGACAGTGATCCTTAATGTGTGACAGATCCCATTGATGTATCTAGTGAACAGTGATCCCATTGATTATTAGTGAACAGTGATCCCATTGATGATGTAGTGAACACTGATGCCAGTGATGTATCTGTGAACTAGTGAGTCGTAGTCTGACATGTGATGATCAAATGTTTATTGTTGTCATGGACAAACCTGGCTACCAGCTGACGAGGAGGAATATTTGGGGTTTCAAAGCTTCGTTAACTAGGAAGAGTCGTAGTCTGACAGTGAGGTTGACAGTGAGGTTGACTGTGAGGTTGACAGTGAGGTTGACTGTGAGGTTGACAGTGAGGTTGACAGTGAGGTTGACAGTGAGGTTGACTGTGAGGTTGACAGTGAGGTTGACAGTGAGGTTGACAGTGAGGTTGACAGTTGAGGATTGACAGTGAGGTTGACGAGTGACAGTGGGTTGACAGTGAGGTTGACAGTGAGGTTGACTGTGAGGTTGACTGTGAGGTTGACAGTGAGGTTGACTGTGAGGTTGACAGTGAGGTTGACAGTGAGGTTGACAGTGAGGTTGACAGTGAGGTTGACAGTGAGGTTGACTGTGAGGTTGACTGTGAGGTTGATAGTGAGATTGACTGTGAGGTTGACAGTGAGGTTGACAGTGAGGTTGACTGTGAGGTTGACTGTGAGGTTGATAGTGAGATTGACTGTGAGGTTGACAGTGAGGTTGACTACTGGTATCGTCAAGATCATCAGGTCTAGCTCATTTTTCATGTTTCTTCCTTTCAGTTTTTTTTTTTTTTTTTGAAGACATTAAAGATGCCTTCATTGATCACTAGTGGTTTTTTTTATGTGTATTTGTATCTTTGACAAGAATTATTTCAAAACTGTTGAAAATGAGGAACTATAATAGAAAGACGGAGAGCCAATAACGAGTAAGTTTAAGCTGAGAAAAATATTTTATATATAAATAAGGACAGATTGTTGATAAGATGAGAGTAAAGTGAAGTATAGGAATACTATTTAGTTAGAACTCTAATTGTGGGACATTCTCTCCTCTCTCTCTCTCTCTCTCTCTCTCTCTCTCTCTCTCTCTCTCTCTCTCTCTCTCTCTCTCTCTCTCTCTCTCTCTTTCTCTCTTATTCTAATGAATTAAACTTTTAGTATCAGTCAATAATATTTACAATATAAATGGACTAGAAAACCCACAAGTTTAAGGAAGAAACACTTGTGTTAAACTTGGGAATCTTGATTCATCTTTCTTCTTCCACAATAATGATTATCAAATGTTTACAGTAAACCCTAAAGGGCTCGGAACTAATCTAGTAAATAATAGTACCTGCTGAGTCAAAAAATGGAAAAAGTGTGCAGCGAAAACTGGATGTGGTGCCATGTACCACCAGGGGAATCTATTGACTTACAAGTACAAATAAATACGTACCCAGTATAAAATATTGTGAGCAGAAGGAAAGTCACATTGACAAATACAGTGGTCACTGTTTAATAGTGATACCATATTGTATAGCATAATGATATAATAGTAAATGTTGTAGTGGTAAATACAAGTGCAGTGATAGGCCTAGCCAGAAACCCAGTTGTAAACAGTTGCCAGCAGTCGCCAGTATACTACTACGCAAGTCAGTTCGTTTTTAGTAAACTTCCTACACCTGTTGCCTACCACAGTGTAAAAACGTAGTGATACCACTATACAGTTTGTGGAAATACGAAAAAGTGAATGGAAGTGATAGACTAAACTAATGTATCTCAAACTAACCAGGTTATAAAGAGTTGTCAGTAGTTGCCAGGACACTCAACATGCATGTCAAATTAACTTATAGTAAACTTTTAACACCAGTAAATAACAGCGATACCATAGTGCTCGGTGTGGTGGGGACATTGACTCCCGAAACCCCCTCCAGATATGTTGCAGGTATGAGGTAGTAGGTTGGTAGACAGCAACCACCCAGGGAGGTACTACCGTCCTGCCAGGTGACTGTGAAACAGAAACCTGAAACTGTTTTACATGATGGTAGGATTGCTGGTGTCTTTTTTCTGTCTCATAAACACGCTGGATAACAGGTATATCTAGCTACTTCTACTTACACGTACGTCACACTACACAGGCATGCACATGCATATATATACATACACACATCTAGGTTTTTCTTCGTTTTCTTGATAGCTCTTGTTCTTCTTTATTTCCTCTATTGTCCATGGGGAAGTGGAAAAGAATTTTTCCTGCATAAGCCATGCGTGTCGTATGAGGCGACTAAAACGCCGGGAGCAATGGGCTAGTAACCCTTTCTCCTGTACACATTTACTAAAAAAGAAGAAAAACTTTATAAAACTGGGATGTTTGAATGTGCGTGGACGTAGTGCGGATAATAAAGAGATGATTGCTGATGTTTTGAATGAAAAGATGTTGGATGTCCTGGCCCTAAGCAAAACAAAGCTGAAGGGGGTAGGCGAGTTTCAGTGGGGAGAAATAAATGGGATTAAGTCAGGAGTATCTGAGAGAGTTAGAGCTAAGGAAGGGGAAGCAATAATGTTGAAGGACCAGTTATGGAAGAAGAGGGAATATAAATGTGTAAATTCAAGGATTATGTGGATTAAAATAAGGGTTGGATGTAAAAGTGGGTCAAATTAAGCGTGTATGCACCTGGAGAAGAAAGGAGTGTAGAGGAGAGAGAGAGATTTTGGGAGATGTTAAGCAAATGCATAGGAACTTTTGAACCAAGTGAAGGAGTAATTGTGGTAGGGGACCTAAATGCTAAAGTAGGAGAAACATGTAGAGTAGGTAAGTTTGGGGTGCCAGGTGTAAATGATAATGGGAGCCCTTTGATTGAACTTTGTATAGAAAGGGGTTTAGTTATAGGTAATAAATATTTTAAGAAAAAGAGGATAAATAAGTATACAAGATATGATGTTGAGTAGACTTCAGGCTGTACATGTTTATAGAGATGCCACAGATATATCTGATCACTTTTTAGTTGTAGCTAAAGTGGGAGTAAAAGGTAGATGGTTTACAAGGAAAATAGAAGCAGTAAGAGAGAGGTGAAGGTTTATAAACTAAAAGAGGAGGCAGTTAGGGTAAGATATTAACAACTATTGGAGGATAGATGGGCTAGTGAGAGTGTAGGCAATAGGGTCGAAGATGTATGGGGTAGGTTAAAGAATGTAGTGTTAGAGTGTTCAGCAAAAGCTTGTAGTTACATGAAAGTGGGTGCGGGAGGGAAGAAGAGCGATTGGTGGAATGATGTAAAGAGTAAGAGAGCAAGGGAGTAAAAGTTAGCATATGAGAGATTTTTACAAAGTTGAAGTGATGCAAGGAGGGAAGAGTATATGGAGAGAAAAAGAGAGGTTAAGAGAGTGGTGAAGCAATGTAATAAGAGAGCAAATGAGAGAGTGGGTGAGATGTTATCAACAAATTTTGTTGATAATAAGAAAACGTTTTGGAGTGAGATTAATAAGTTGAGGAAGCCTAGGGGACAAATGGATTAATTAAAAAAATGTAGTTAAAAATAAGAGAGGAGATTTATTAAATGGAGAGTTAGAGGTATCGGGAAGATGGAGGAAATATTTTGAGGAGTTGTTAAATGTTGGTGAAGACAGGGAAGCTGTGATTTTGTGTATAGGGCAAGGAGGAATAACATCTTGTAGGAGTGTGGAAGAGCCAGTTGTGAGTGTGGGGGAAGTTCGTGAGGCAGTGGGTAGAATGAAAGGGGGTAAGGCAGCTGGGATTGATGGGATAAAGATAGAAATGTTAAAAGCAGGTGGGGATATAGTTTTGGAGTGGTTGGTGCTATTATTTAATAAATGTATGAAAGAGGGTAAGGTACCTAGGGACTGGCAGAGAGCTTGTATTGTTCCTTTGTATAAAGGCAAAGGGGACAAAAGAAAGTGCAAAAATTATAGGGGAATAAGTCTGTTGTGTATACCAGGCAAAGTGTATGGTAGCGATCAGGCCCCGTGACCTGATCGCTAAAGCTCTCGCTTCACACGGTGAGGGTCTGCGTTCGATTCCCAGCTCGGGTAGAAACATTGGGCGTGTTTCTTTACACCGGTTGTCTATGTTCACCCATCAGTAAAATGGGTACCTGGGAGTTAGTCGACTGGTGTGGGTCGCATCCTGGGACAAGGACCTAATTTGCCCAAAATGCTCTGCATAACAAGGGACTTTCTATATAGTAGTATGTCATTGATGTCAGCTAGGCCTGTATACCTTGTACATGTACTTGTAGTAAATATAGATATTATTATTATTAGTATTATTATTATTAAAGAATTAAGAGTAAGATGGAGAGCAGGATAGCAGATGAACAAGGGGGCTTTAGGAAAGGTAGGGGGTGTGTAGACCAAATGTTTACAGTGAAACATATAGGTGAACAGTATTTAGATAAGGGTAAAGAGGTTTTTGTAGCATTTATGGATTTGGAAAAGGCATATGATAGGGTGGATAGGGGGGCAATGTGGCAGATGTTGCAGGTGTATGGAATAGGAGGTAGGTTACTGAAAGCAGTGAAGAGTTTTTATGAGGATAGTGAGGCTCAGGTTAGAGTGTGTAGGAGAGAGAGAGATTATTTCCCAGTAAAAGTAGGCCTTAGACAAGGATGTGTGATGTCACCGTGGTTCAATATATTTATAGATGGGGTTGTAAGAGAAGTGAATGCAAGGGTCTTGGCAAGAGGTGTGGGGTTAAAAGACAAAGAATCAAATACAAAGTGGGAGTTGTCACAGTTGCTTTTTGCTGATGACTCTGTGCTTTTGGGAGATTCTGAAGAGAAGTTCCGGAGGTTGGTGGATGAATTTCTTAGGGTATGTAAAAGAAGAAAATTGAAAGTGCATATAGGAAAGAGTAAGGTGATGAAGATAACAAAAAGAATAGGTGACGAAAGATTGGATATCAGATAGGAGGGAGAGAGTATGGAGGAGGTGAATGTATTCAGATATTTGGGAGTGGACATGTCAGCAGATAGGTCTATGAAGGATGAGGTGAATCATAGAATTGATGAGGGGAAAAGGGTGAGTGGTGCACTGAGGAGTCTGTGGAGACAAAGAACTTTGTTCATGGAAGTAAAAGGAAATGTATGAGAGTATAGTTATACCAACACACTTATATGTGTGTGAAGCATGGATGATGACTGTTGCAACGAGGAGAAGGCTGGAGGCAGTGGAGATGTCATGTCTGAGGTCAATGTGTGGTGTGAATATAATGCAGAGAATTTGGAGTTTGGATATTAGGAGGAGGTGCAGGATTACCAAAACTATTATCCAGAGGGTTGAAGAGGGGTTGTTGAGGTTGTTCGGACATGTAGAGAGAATGGAATGAAACAGAATGACTTCGAGAGTGTATAAATCTGTAGAGGAGGGAAAGCGGGGTAGGGGTCGGCCTAGGAAAGGTTGGAGGGAGGGGGTAAAAGAGGTTTTGTGTGCGAGGGGCTTAGATTTCCAGCAAGCATGCGTGAGCATATTTGATAGGAGTGAATGGAGACAAATGGTTTTTAATACTTGATGTGCTGTTGGAGTGTGAACAAAGTAACATTTATGAAGGGATTCAGGGAAACCGGCAGGCCGGACTTGAGTCCTGGAGATGGGAAGTACAGTGTCTGCACTCTGAAGGAGGGGTGTTAATATTGCAGTTTTATAACTGTATTGTAAAGCACTCCTCTGGCAAGACAGTGATGGAGTGAATGATGATGAAAGTTTTTCTTTTTCGGGCCACCCTGCCTTGGTGGGAATCGGCTGATGTGTTAATAAAAAAATAATAAATGAAGTTAATTGTTGTTAATAAAGTTATATATGAAGTTATCTGGTATAACAGTTATGTGTGAAGTTTACTGTTGTTATAACAGTTATAATACATTAATTATTTTATAAAGTTATACAAGTTACTTGTTATAACAGTTATAGATATAGTTATTTAAAGTTAACTGATATCTATTTATAACAGTTAACTGAAGTTACTTTGTTATAACAGTTATAAATGAAATTAACTTTGTTATAACAGTTAATCTGAAGTTTATCTGTTGTTATAACAGTCAGAATTAACTATGTTATAAGTTACACTGTTAACTGTTGTTATAACAGTTATAACTGAAGTTATCTTTGTTATACAGTTATAATGAAGTTACTGTTGTTATAAATACATGAAGTACTTTCTTTGGTATAACAGTTAAACTGTACGTTAACTGTTTGTTATAACGTTATAGCTAAGTTAACTGTTGTTATAACAGTTATGAATTAGTTTAATTATAACAGTTACAACTATAATCTATTTGTTATAAGTTAATTGTTTTAAACTATAGGTAACTGTTTTATAACAGTTATAACTGAAGTTACTTGTTATAATAGTTTAATGAAGTTACTGTTGTTATAACAGTTACAGCTGAGATTATCTGTTGTATATAACAGTTATAGCTGACATTATCTGTTGTTATAACAGTTACAACTGACGTTTATCTGTTGTTATAACAGTTAAGACTGACAGTTATTCTGTTGTTATAATCATTAATTGCTGGTACTGTTGTTATAACATTAATGAATTATCTGTTGTTATAACAGTTAAGGACATTATCTGTTGTTATAACAGTTACAATGACATTATCTGTTGTTATAACAGTTACAACTGACATTATCTTTGTATAAAGTTATGACATTAAGTTGTTATAACAGTTAAACTGACATTATCTTTGTTATAACAGTTAAGCTGAAGTTATCTGTTGTTATAACAGTTACAACTGAATTATCTGTTGTTATAACGTTCAACGACGATTATCTGTTGTTATAACAGTTACAACTGACAGTTATCTATTGTTATAACAGTTACAGCTGACATTATCTGTTGTTATAACAGTTACAACTGACATTATCTGTTGTTATAACAGTTACAACTGACATTATCTGTTGTTATAACAGTTACAACTGACGTTATCTATTGTTATAACAGTTACAGCTGACATTATCTGTTGTTATAACAGTTACAGCTGACATTATCTGTTGTTATAACAGTTACAACTGACGTTATCTGTTGTTATAACAGTTACAGCTGACATTATCTGTTGTTATAACAGTTACAACTGACGTTATCTATTGTTATAACAGTTACAGCTGACTTATCTGTTGTTATAACAGTTACAGCTGACATTATCTGTTGTATAACAGTTACAACTGATTATCTATTTGTTATATCGTTACACTGACTTATCGTTGTTATAACTGTTACAGCTGACGTTATATATTGTTATAACAGTTACAGCTGACATTGTTGTTATAACAGTTACAACTGACATTATATGTTGTTATAACTGTTACAGCTGACGTTATCTGTTGTTATAACATTACAGCTGATTATCTGTGTTAAGTTGACTTATCTGTTTTATAACAGTTACAACTGACATTATCTGTTGTTATAACAGTTACAACTGACGTTATCTATTGTTATAACAATGCTTTTATACAGACTGACATTATCTGTTGTTATAACAGTTACAGACTGACAGTTATCATTGTGTATAACAGTTACACGCTTATTGTTATAACGTTACACGACGTTATCTGTTGTTATAATACAATTAGTAAGCTGAGGTTATCTATTGTTCATAACATTAGCGACTGTGTTTACATTATGTTTTTGTTATAACAGTTACAACTGAGTTCTTTATCTAGTATTGTTATAACAGTTCACTGCATTATCTGTTGTTATAACAGTTACAGCTGACGTATTACTTTTATAACAGTTCAGCTCTTTATGCTGATGTTATACAATGTACAGCTGAGTTAATGATTACATTTAAAAGGCTGCTTATGTTTAGTGAAGCTGACTGTTGTTTTATATTTTGAGTGACTTACCTGACAGGTGATTAAGTTTATAAGCATGTACCTGAGTTATGTCGTTAGTAGAGTAACTGAGGAAGTGAAGACAGTCTAGTGAATTGATGCACCTGAGCACCTGTTAGGTGAAGGTTAGTGCACCTGAGCACCTGTCAGGTGAAGGTTGAGTGCACCTGAGCACCTGTCAGGTGAAGGTTGAGTGCACCTGACAGGTGAAGGTTGAGTGCACCTGAACACCTGTCAGGTGAAGGTTGAGTGCACCTGAACACCTGTCAGGTGAAGGTTGAGTGCACCTGAACACCTGTCAGGTGAAGGTTGAGTGCACCTGACACCTGTCAGATGAAGGTTGAGTGCACCTGAACACCTGTCAGGTGAAGGTTGAGTGCACCTGAACACCTGTCAGGTGAAGGTTGAGTGCACCTGAACACCTGTCAGGTGAAGGTTGAGTGCACCTGAACACCTGTCAGGTGAAGGTTGAGTGCACCTGAACACCTGTCAGGTGAAGGTTGAGTGCACCTGAGCACCTGTCAGGTGAAGGTTGAGTGCACCTGACAGGTGAAGGTTGAGTGCACCTGAACACCTGTCAGGTGAAGGTTGAGTGCACCTGAACACCTGTCAGGTGAAGGTTGAGTGCACCTGAACACCTGTCAGGTGAAGGTTGAGTGCACCTGAGCACCTGTCAGGTGAAGGTTGAGTGCACCTGACAGGTGAAGGTTGAGTGCACCTGAACACCTGTCAGGTGAAGGTTGAGTGCACCTGAACACCTGTCAGGTGAAGGTTGAGTGTACCTGAGCACCTGTCAGGTGAAGGTTGAGTGCACCTGACATGTGAAGGTTGAGTGCACCTGAACACCTGTCAGGTGAAGGTTGAGTGCACCTGAACACCTGTCAGGTGAAGGTTGAGTGCACCTGAGCACATGTCAGGTGAAGGTTGAGTGCACCTTACAGGTGAAGGTTGAGTGCACCTGAACACCTGTCAGGTGAAGGTTGAGTGCACCTGAACACCTGTCAGGTGAAGGTTGAGTGCACCTGAACACCTGTCAGGTGAAGGTTGAGTGCACCTGAACACCTGTCAGGTGAAGGTTGAGTGCACCTGAGCACCTGTCAGATGAAGGTTGAGTGCACCTGAGCACCTGTCATGTGAAGGTTGAGTGCACCTGAGCACCTGTCAGGTGAAGGTTGAGTGCACCTGAACACCTGTCAGGTGAAGGTTGAGTGCACCTTAACACCTGTCAGGTGAAGGTTGAGTGCACCTGAGCACCTGTCAGGTGAAGGTTGAGTGCACCTGACAGGTGAAGGTTGAGTGCACCTGAACACCTGTCAGGTGAAGGTTGAGTGCACCTGAACACCTGTCAGGTGAAGGTTGAGTGCACCTGAGCACCTGTCAGATGAAGGTTGAGTGCACCTGAGCACCTGTCAGGTGAAGGTTGTGTGCACCTGAGCACCTGTCAGGTGAAGGTTGAGTGCACCTGAGCACCTGTCAGGTGAAGGTTGAGTGCACCTGAGCACCTGTCAGGTGAAGGTTGAGTGCACCTGAGCACCTGTCAGGTGAAGGTTGAGTGCACCTGAGCACCTGTCAGGTGAAGGTTGAGTGCACCTGAGCACCTGTCAGGTGAAGGTTGAGTGCACCTGAGCACCTGTCAGTTGAAGGTTGAGTGCACCTGACCACCTGTCAGGTGAATGTTGAGTGCACCTGTCAGGTGAAGGTTGAGTGCACCTGACAGGTGAAGGTTGAGTGCACCTGACAGGTGAAGGTTGAGTGCACCTGCTCACCTGTCTTGTGAAGTTTGAGTGCACCTGTCAGGTGAAGGTTGAGTGCATCTGAGCACCTGTCAGGTGAAGGATCAAGCACAATTCGGAAATCTCTCATGGCAGCAAATCCGAGTAGAAGGTCACCAGGGAAACTAATCTTATCAACGACAAGGAAAGAAGTGGTTAATTCTCTACCTTGGATGGAGAAAGTAAGAGTAGTCCGACCTCTGACACGTAATAGAGAACCCGCAACACCACGAAGGGTGGACACACGAGCTGGTTCTATGAGAAGGACATGTTTTAGCTGCTTATCCCTAAACAAACTAGACCTGATGATATTGACTTGTGCCCCAGAATCCATAAACACCTGGACGGGTGCACCATACACGGATCCTTCTACTAAAGGACCCATATTTGCACTGGAACTAATATGCAAACAAGATGGCGGATTATCATCAGTAAAAGTTTCTTCCACCTCATCTCCAAAAGTATCATCTTCCACTGGGAATTCATCATTAATTTCCTCAATTATCTCATCTACAGAGCAATCATCATCAGTTACTGGAGTTGCATCACCGCAATCCTCTCCATCGAGATCACACAGAGCCTCGAAGGGATTTTGGATGGGGATGGAGTACTCAGTATCTCCTACTGTCACAACTGGGCGGTTTGACTGGGGCGCTCGGATTCCCCCGAGTTCGCAAACTGAGCTTGGTTCTGGTTATTAGGCTGAGAACCACGGCCTCTATTACCTCTTCTATTTCTACTGTATGAGCGACCACGGAAGGATCTGGAATACCCGCGGTTATTCAAAGCATTACACTCGGAAGTATCATGGCCAGCTATCCGGTGATAAGTGCAATAAGGTAAGTCTGGATAGGGCTCTTCGACAGTACGACGTTTCTTAGAGGCATTGTCAGGACAGTTTACTGCAATATGACCTCTATAACCACAGTTGTAGCAGATACGTCTGCTGTGGTCACTATAGGTACTACGGTTACTATGAGCGTACTGACTTTTCACACTCCCTTTGGAAGAAGAACGGGAACGATAGTTACTAGGGCCTTGCCGTGTTGCACAAACGACAGACGGGATTGAGTGCTGTAGCTCCTGTAATGTGGATTGTACCGACCTACGATGAGGGAACGATTTGGGGGGACACAAATCACGGACATGTCCGAGAGCTTCAAGAGGTTCTACACTGACAGTTAAAGGACTTGCCTTATAAGCATATACTGCTGTAGGTGGCATCAATTGCTTAATGGCACCATAAGCTGCAAATTTACCTATTGACCAACCATCCATTACATGGCCAGAAGGGAAGAAAGAGGATTTTTGGAATCCAGTCGCAAACGATGATAAGAGGGTATCTAACCGGAAGGCGAATTGGCACAGCTGTTCATCGGGCCTAGGGACCGCGTTCACTAGTTCCTTTAGTACAATAAACGGATCTACGGCTTCCTTAGGATTGAGAAACTTACGTAATCTTGATTCGTATTCTTCCCATTTAGACCTTTGAATTCTTTCATACGCACCTTGAAAACAACCAGGGGTCTCTTAATAATCCCCCTTATGCATGCTAGAAGGCAGTTGAACAGTCTTGGCCCTGAACACTAATTGTGTTGTCTCTCAGTGTATTCGTGGCGCCCCTGCTTTTCATTGTCGGATGTTGCATCTCCTACCGAGTCTTTTGCTTTTATAGGGAGTGATTTTCATGTGCAAGTTTGGTACTAATCCCTCTAAGACTTTACAAGTGTATATTATTATGTATCTCTCTTGCCAGGGATTGCAAATCATAGGCCTTCAACCATTCCCAGTAATTTAGGTGCGTTATCGTACTTATGTGTGCTGTGAAAGTTCTTTGTACACTCTCCAGGTCATCAATTTTGCCTACCTTGAAGGGGGAAAGTTAGTGAACAGCAGTATTCTGGCAAAGTGAAAACAAGCGATTTGAAGAGAATCATCATGTGCTTAGTGTGCCTAGTTTTGAAGGTTCCGATTATCCATCCAATCATTTTTCTATCATGTGCTGTTGATACATTGAGGTCTTTGAAGGCTAGATCCTCCCGGTCCATCTTTATGATGCCATTCTCATCTCATTATAAAATACAAATATATATAATTACTAACAATTGCTTATACATGACTGAAATATTACACCTGTTTTTCCTTGATCAACCGTGCACTATCAAAATTTCACATTCTTGTTATTTCAGAAGCATTATTATCTTTAGGTCATAGCATAATTAATTATTACAAACTAAAATATGCACACACTGAAGATGCAAAAATTATCCTTACCTCATTCATACCTCTTTCCTTACACTCCTTGTACTCAATACCTCTGCCTCATGCCATCTGCGCCATGCAAGGTAAACCCTCACCTTTCCCCTTACAGTAATGTCCCCCAAAGATCTGTCACCAGCAGTCTGTTATATTACCATACACCACTCATACACTATCCCACCCCACCTCCGTCACCAGTCTCTCAAAAAAACACATTATGTCGTTGTCCATCTTCTTCACCCCCCTCTTCCCACTCACTCACTCACTTACCCCTCTGCTAATCCTGTCTACCTAACTCTCATAACTCCACAACCCCCCTCCCCTCAAATACCTACGACAATACTCTCTCTGTGTCAAGCCCCCTTAGTATAACTTGTCTACGCCCTCAATAAGTCACTTAGGATCATATTTTTATACTCTTCTGAGAAAGCCATCCCCCAACTTCCCCCATAAACCTCCCTATTCCTACATTTCGTATGATACATACTACTTGCAACAGCTCTAATACATTCCCCAACCCCAGCTTCCTTTAACCTCCATGACACGCATACCAAATCTACCATTAAGTACATTAAGCCCCTCTTCACCTGTTGCCGCAGACCACCTATATCCAAACTTATCGCCCTCAATACTGATACATTCCCTCCCTCCAGTTTTCTTAATACTCGTCCCATCCACTCCCTCACAGTACCTAAACCTTCACAAAAATATATGGCATGCAATGCCGTTTCCTGCATCCCACATCTTTCGCAACCCCCCTTCCTTCACTATACCCATACTATATAACAAAGCCCTCGATGCCACAGCACCATGTAAAAATCTATATATTAATTCCCTATCCCTTGATCGTATATGCATTCCTTTGAGTCCCCTCCATATATTACTCCAGTCATACACAGGATATTCTGCCACACCTATTGCAGTCCTTCCCCACCCAATCATCTCCAAAACACTTGCAGATAGTTTGTGAGGGTGCCTTATTACCATCAAATTTCGCAATAAATCCCAACACTGCCCCAACATTTTACCCCCCCCCCCACCATTTACTCACCTCACTTAACACTTCGCACACTTCTCTTCCATCCACCCCTCCCAATCTCACTACACACCATTTAACAAACATACACCACATACGTCGCATAGTCATAGAATGCACCACACCGTACCATTGAAAAACCTTGCTAATGTCCAATCCATCGGCCTCAAAAGGCACATTTTGAACTCGCACAAAAGTTTAATATTTTGGGGCATCCCAGAGCCAGACTTCTAACCCAGTGTTGACAGTGAGGCACTCCTCCTGGTACCTCTCCACAGTTCTTTCATATGCCTCCATAGTACCAAACTTCACGAAGATCCTCGTCGAACCATTCAGTGCAATTCAGTAAAGGTCTTCATGACAAATACAATGTGTCACGGAGTATCGCCGGCAGCAAAACAAAAGTGTTAGCTGGGTAAAGAGTTCCCTTAAGAAGCTCAACATACACCGTGTTGCTCCTCCTCCGAACACTGGACGCTATCTTGCAGAAAATCGGAAGTTGCACAAAGACTGAACCAGGAGCAACTGCGCAGCACAACCTCTCGGCCAGAGAGCGAAGAGGTCAATGAGGATGTATGAAGGGCTGTGATGTATTTGGCACTGGATTATATTTTTGTGTCATGGGGCATGAGGGAGGTCAGGGGAGAAGCACATGTTAGGGTGTTAGCTGCCAGGTTCTATAGAACTATATGTAGGAATCGAGTTCTGTATGGTCGGGCATGGGAAAGGTTTTTCCAAGCGGGGTATAGGCGATTAACGATGGGTATTTTATTGAGGGGTGGTGAGGGTGCTGGATAGGAGGGGTTGGTCTCATGGGGATGGGGCAGTATGGAAGGTGTGTATGTCTTTTAGGCATGTGTGTGATTTGCAGGGGAAGATTTAGGAGGAAGGGGCGGGCAAGCCTGGGGCTGGGGTTTTCTTCTTCTTTTTTTAGGTATGATAGTATGTGTTTTTCCTACTCATGACGCAGATGAGGGTGGAGTTTTTTTTTCGGGGTTTTGAGTTCGGGGAAAGGTGGCAGGGGCTTGTCTTGCTGTGTGTTCAGAATAGGATCTATCAGAACAGTGGTTTCCACAAAATTTGGAAAACCGAAGAAACAATGGCATTGTTTCCTCTTAAAAATTTTGTGTTTGCCTAGGGAAGGTTTGTTTTTTCTTCCTTAAGAATCATGTTTATATGGTTATTGTATTTAAATAGGTATAATTTTCTTAGTTTCAGTATGTAATGTGGTCTTCCGACCAGGTATATATGTCATGTCATACATATGTCTTACTCACTTGGATTATTAAATCTTCATAATGTTATTCTAAAGGACGATGTATGATCAGGTGATGAATGTTTTTATTTGGCCTTTTCATGAGGCCCTGTACGTATATTAATTTTCTTTTACTGTGAATTTTTGGGTGTTTACTCTTACCATTTCATTGTCTTGCTCTGGTTCTGTGTATTGTTCCAGAGGTTCTACTCAAGCATGTTCATTAAGTCGGGTAGGATGGACACATCATCATGTAAACCTAGAGAGTCTTGTAATGATGATGTGTATCGTGTTCATTCTTTATCCTAAGTGTATGTTTTAGGAAATGACCTTTGGTCTGTATGTATTAGGTGAAATATTCGAGAACCTCTTGTATAAAGCCAGTGTTATATGTTGCCAAGTATAATGGTATAAAAAAAAATCATAATGTTTAGAGTGTATTATATGTTTGACGTTTGTTGACAAACATATTGAAATATTATATTGTACTTGATTTGTCGGGTTTGTTCAGTGCCATAATGAAAAAGTTTGTATTTCTTTATTTGGGGGAAAATGTTAAGCTTACAATGTATGCAGATGCTTAAAATACATCAGCACGTGTATTTGAGACTTAGGTCTCGTGATCATATGGTTTGACAATATTCTTATAGTGGTCCTTGGGGGGTCCTTTCAAGACATGGCTTTCACTATAATATGTACTATATACGGATCAAAACTAAAGGTTATATGAGGTTGTCCTTTTTGTATTGATATATTTTTATTTTATTTTATTAAAAAACACATAAAGGTACATTAACAACAACACTTTGCAATACTTTAACATTACATAATGACAATGCTACAATGAAAATTCTTATTTGATACCACTCCACTTGTGGTTTCTGAACATAAACACTAAAAACTAAACATCACAGAGATAAAATAAAAACCTTATGTTACACAAAAACCATGAACACAGGACACTGTATCCTAAATGATAAGAACAAAGTACCGCTATACATAGAAACTATATGCAAAAATATCACTAAATATCTCCAACAAAGAGGCCGTAGGCATCAAGACTGCCAAAGGAATAATGCGAAAACTGTGGGATACTGTAACATTACACAACAACTATGATACTAATTCTTATCTGATACCACTCAAGTTGTGATTTCTAAACCAACTTATAAAGGATTAACCATCTAATTGAATATTTGAAGTTAATAAAATGAACTTTATACAAAACAAATAGGCCACAAGACACATAAAACTTGACAATAGACTAACTTAATTTCAAACCCCTATCCCTATTAGGCTACTCCTATCACTTAATCCAAGCATGTATCCCAACCCATAGAGCATGTATCCCCACCCACAGAGCATGTATCCCAACCCACAGAGCAATTATCCCCACCCACAGAGCAATTATCCCCACCCACAGAGCATGTATCCCCACCCACAGAGCATGTATCCCAACCCACAGAGCATGTATCCAACCCACAGAGCATGTATCCAACCCACAGAGCATGTATCCCCACCCACAGAGCATGTATCCCAACCCACAGAGCATGTATCCCAACCCACAGATCATGTATCCCAACCCACAGAGCATGTATCCCCACCCACAGAGCATGTATCCCAACCCACAGAGCATGTATACCCACCCACAGAGCATGTATCCCCACCCACAGAGCATGTATCCCAACCCACAAAGCATGTATCCCAACCCACAGAGCATGTATACCCACCCACAGAGCATATATCCCATCCCCCAGAGCATGTATCCCAACCCACAGAGCATGTAACCCAACCCACAGAGCATGTATCCCAACCCACAGAACATGTATCCCAACCCACAGAGCATGTATCCCCACCCACAGCGCATGTATCCCCACCCACAGAGCATGTATCCCAGCCCACAGGCATGTATCCCAACCCACAGAGCATGTATCCCAACCCACAGAGCATGTATACCCACCCACAGAGCATGTATCCCAACCCACAGAGCATGTATCCCAACCCACAGAGCATGTATACCCACCCACAGAGCATGTATCCCAACCCACAGAGCATGTATCCCAACCCACAGAGCATGTATCCCAACCCACAGAGCATGTATACCCACCCACAGAGCATGTATCCCAACCCACAGAGCATGTATCCCAACCCACAGAGCATGTATCCCAACCCACAGAGCATGTATCCCAACCCACAGAGCATGTATCCCAACCCACAGAGCATGTATCCCAACCCACAGAGCATGTATCCCAACCCACAGAGCATGTATCACCATAACAACACACGATAATTCATAAACACTAAAAAAAATAAAAAACATCATAGAGTTTAAATAAAAAAACTTATATTACACAAACCCACCACATTACACTATATCATATTTGATAAGAACTAAGTAGTACTGCAATACATAACATCTATGTACTATGATGATACCCTCAATCATCATACACAAATTTTCTAATTTTTTTTATATTTTATTTAAGACCATATGTACATTACATATATTAAATATATAGTTGCGAGCAAAAGCACGAAATATATCACTATATGGAGACAACATCCAGATAGGCCCGGTTGTACCAGTGCCTCCTAAGTGAAATTATAATAGTATTTACACAGTGTACAATAAACAACAAGTAAATCTTTAACTCATACATTACAATATGCTCATTTGTATTTTTTTTATTAAAACATATACAAAACAGACATATGGAAATTTTGGCCCAAGAGCCAACAACAAATTTCCTATACCCAATTACACGAATGAAACAGCAAGCCAACCCATAGCAACAAAATACAAACACTGTAACATTGAGCCATCTCTACAAATAAGCCTACACAACCCTATGATAATATAATTGTTTTAAAACAAGATACACAATGCATATATTATTACACCATGTAAGGCAAAACTTTAACATACTATTTAGTGGTCAAAGAGACATTCGGGGATGTGCTGATAATCCTTTATTAAGATACAACATAGCGAATGCTCCTAGCTGCAAAGAAACAAAGTACACAAATTAGGATGCACACCTGACTAGATAAGCGCACATTGTACCTCCTAGTCCTAATATATCATTAATGTACACTGTACGGACGTAACTCTATAGTGGGTGTGCAGTGCCTTATGCTACATAACACGTAATTACTGACTTACATATTAGGAAGGTAATACGTGTTCGACGCCCCACTCTGTTTGTTTACGACTCGAGTTTCACTGCCTCACCTACAGGCGGCGCAAGGTGCCGCCGGCCCCCAACTTTGACTCACTCTATGCCACGTCACCTACATCCCACATCCCCCCAGTTTCAAGCAGGAAACTCCTCACTCGTGACGTAATCCCGTAGGTACGCCGCGGACGTCTGTCTCTGCGAGGTCTTGGAGGTGGCGACGCATGGGTGTGTCGTGATATGGTCGGGTCGGGTCCTTCTGCCCGTGGGACTGCCTGGTCCATGTGCTCTATGGGAGGTTTGGGGTTCGGTGCTGTTCCGTGCAACTGTGGAGGTGTAGCTGCTGAGTCAGCATCGGGCGCCGGAGGCAGCTCGCCGTCCTGTACTTCACCACTGGCTGGCGTGGATGGGGTGTTGGAAGGCTGATGACACGTATATGGTGATGACACGGGCTGGTTGGTATTGGCCAGCCCCTGGATGTGGCGCAGGAACCGTCGATTCCGCAAAGTGAGCCGACCCGAGCCATCCACCTTGACCAAGTATTGGTCAAACGGCTTTGTTTCCACTATCACACCGGTCCTGTCCCATCTCGTGCTGTGATTCCCGGTCTGGTTTTGCAGAACCACCCGATGACCAGGCGCTAAGGGGAGCTGCCGTGTGTGGTGCTGTAAATCGTCGACTTGCTTGGCAAACCTCAGTCGGAGGGCCTCTTCTTGCATGCCCCATGTTTGACGCCACACTGGGTGAATCACTGGGTTGGTGAATACCTGCGTTCCCGGGGCGATGGGTAGGAGGTCCCGAAGATTCTTGCCGAAGATGATTTGTGCCGGTGACATGTTGGTCTGAGGGTCTGGCGTGTTTCGATATTGAAGCAAGCCAGCAGCTACCGCCTCCGTGTCAAGGCTGCCATTTGCGTCTGTGTGCGATGTCAGTAAGCGCTTCATAGACTTGACAGCCACCTCCGCCCGCCCATTGGACTGCGGGTGGTAAGCTGATGACAGGCGATGTCTCACGCCCCATCGTTGTAGAAGTGACATTGTTTCCTTTGCAGTGAACTCCGGGCCTCCGTCTGTGCTCAATTCTTCGGGTACGCCGAACGTTGCAAAGTAATTGAGAAGGGCTGCGATGAAGCCCTGGCGCCAGACTTAGATGCGACGACGTGTGGCCAGCCACTGAACCTGTCCACAATGACCAAGTACCCAATGCCACGCAACACGCAAAGTCAGCGGCAATGGCTTGAAAGGGGTTGCTTGGTACACATGGCTGTACTGGTGGCATGCATGGCTGGGAAGGTGACATTCCCAGCAAGCATGGCACCTGGACCGTGTGCCCTCGATATCTCTGGTGATGCCGGGCCAAAAACGGCGCTTAATGCCCTACTGTGCATGCGACTGGTGCCTTGGTGAGCAGCATGGAGTGTCCGTAATACCTCATTCCGAAGTGCCCGTGGTATCACGATCCTGTGGTCCATCATGACGACTTCGTCCACGAGAGATAATCTGTCGCGGTACTGCCAGTATGGTTGCAGTTCCTCGGGTAAGGCATCGCGGGATGGTGGGAACCCAAACTCGACTAGTGGCATGAGCAATTGGAGGGCCTGGTCTGCGGAGGTGCCCCTCTTGACTCTCTCCCATGTGACAGCGTCGAGCGAATCCGCAGCTGATCTTGTCGCCGCTATGAGTAGAGTCTCCAGGTCATCATGGGTACCTGCTGGGAGCCGGACCGGGGACAAAGCGCACAACTCGCTGGCTGTGTCCATCGGGGCTGTGGCTGATGGATATCGAGATGTAGCATCTGCCGCTGGAATGGTCTGGCCAGGCACGTGCACAATCTTGTACTGCCACATGAGGGTGCGCAGCGTATCTTGCGCCTCATCTGGGCCTGCTCGCCATGATCCCGTGCTGGGGCTGATGTCACCTGGCTGCAGCGTCCCTGAATCATTTTCTTGTAGCCACTGGCCGCCACCCGTAGGTTCTCAGTCCCCATGGCACGGGCGGCAGTCTCTTTATTATCGACGAGGCCGACAGTGTCATTCAGAGTTCGTGTGTCAATGTCTGTTGTCCCGAGGACCTCCTTCTTGATGTCGTCATCTGCCAGACCAGTTAAGAGAACCAATTTAACAATGTCATCCGTGTAGTCCATGGCGACGATGCCAGGGCAGGTGGCCACACTACAGGTCCCAGTTTTGGTCCAATGACAGACATTGGCCAACCCGTAGTCTCGCCACATACTGCCTGACGTGTTCCCTGGTCCTGCTTCGTCTGAAGCAGTGTTGCCCGTCTCACACTCAGCGCCACGCTCAGCACCGTGAGTCGTTTCATGGCGTTTAAGACCTCTGTCTCAGAGTTGCTAGCAATTGTCGGGGTTTCCCGGAACAATGCGGCTTCTAAATCTGGCTCACAGCAGGCCAGGAGCTGAGCAGTGACCTGACCTGGCGTTAGGTCAGTCCCGTTCTTAAACATGTCCCACCTGCGGGTAAATGCAGCCCAATCATCTTCACCGATGCCGTGCTGTAGAGTTGGGCGGTTGATTTTCGGAGGTTTCTGTCGGTGTCCCTAGTGTCATGCACATTCCTCTGATGTAACTGCATCAGTGCAATGCATGTCGGCATGTCATCTGCCGTCTTCACCTCTGTGCACCCTGCAGCCTCGCAACTCAACGACACAGCCATTCCCACCGGGTATGCCTAGGCTATCACACCAGCTCCGTAACTTTGTAATATGTGTAATATCTAGGAGCATGGTCAAAGAGACATTCGGGGATGTGCTGATAATCCTTTATTAAGATACAACATAGCGAATGCTCCTAGCTGCAAAGAAACAAAGTACACAAATTAGGATGCACACCTGACTAGATAAGCGCACATTGTACCTCCTAGTCCTAATATATCATTAATGTACACTGTACGGACGTAACTCTATAGTGGGTGTGCAGTGCCTTATGCTACATAACACGTAATTACTGACTTACATATTAGGAAGGTAATACGTGTTCGACGGCCCCGCACTCTGTTTGTTTACGACTCGAGTTTCACTGCCTCACCTACAGGCGGCGCAAGGGTGCCGCCGGCCCGCCAACTTTGACTCACTCTATGCCACGTCACCTACATCCCACATTTAGGTACCATTGAAATACCACAGAAATACACATAAACAATGGCCCCGTCATCCTGAAAATACAACATACAGTGACATGGTGAACAAAAAACCTGCTAAGAGACCCCCCCCCCCTCCTTTTTCCCCTGAGACAAATAAGTATATTAATATACTTCAAACACAAATCAAGACAAATTCCCTGACCGCCCATGTTAAGTTGATCTGGCATTTGTCCCAAAATAACAATGATCCATCCTCATTGGATAAGACTAGTTCTCGCTAATGACAGCCCTCCGCCCCCTTTGAAAAACAACCCAGTTATTGCATACAAAGCTTATGCACATCATTAAATATATATCCCAACTGACAAAATATATGGAAAAGCATATATATATTTTGTTTATTATCGTAATATAGTGATATTACTCAGAAGCACAAAGCTTTGGGACTTTATATTGTGATTAAACCATATTTACAATACGTAGACATATAAAACTTGAGTCCCAAGGTCCTCCTACCAAACAATATAACCCTATATCTCCGAGGTACAAGTGAACACAACATACATGCTGTTAATGACATCCTATTGACCATGGATTTATCTCACCTACAGTATCAAGGTACTATGAATTATTCAGGCACGAAAGAGGCTCTAAACAACCATACTAAACAGATGAGCTAAATAGTACACACATAGTATATATATTCAATAAAACATTGAACCTCTTCAAAAAACGTATTGCATGAACATAACCCATTGCATAACATCACAACAGCATAACCAACTTTCTTTGACATCAAATTTTAAGGAAAGTTTTGACTAAATTTTTTCGCTGACATCTACAACATACACATACAGCATGACAATCGAAATTCACATTATGAACCTTTAATGGCCTTTACACACGTATCTATATCAACAAGTAAAGAACAGGCTAAGGCTAAATTCTCCTCCGATCCAAAGAGACAAGCCCTCGATGCGTTACCCTTGACATAACCCCCTCCTCACTCATTCACACGCATTCCCACACATAAACTCCCTGTATAGTTTTATCGTCATCCGTCACCCTAAACCCATCCAACCCAATGCATTCACAAACACCTGCCAACCCTACCAAGTTTTACCCGCACAACCAACATTCGCCAACCCCAAATCCACAAAACACATGATACACTAAAACCCTATCACTCAGAGGATCCAGCCCCTACCAATACCATTACCACAACCCCAATAATTTCTCCACTGCCATGTCCCGGTACACCTCAGGGAACTCCTTTACCCACGCCCTCCCATATATCTCACTATTTTGTTTCACCATTCTGTAAAAGCTCACTGCCAAGGCCCTGATCCTGATATCTCCCCTTACCCCTTGCATGGACCAGGCAGTATGTATATAATCAGCAACATTATTGCTCTCCTCACATCGCTGCGGACGCCCCCTATATCAAAACTCAGAACCCGCAAAGTCATCAAACCCCACCTCCCATCATTTGAATCACCCTACTAAACCATATCCTCAAAAGACTCAGTTCCTCACAAAAGTAAACAGCATGATATGCGGTATCGCTACCCCCACACCACTCACACGTCCCCTCTCCTATCAACCCCATAGTAAACAGCACGACCCTTGATGCTAGTATCCCATGTAAGAATCTATACACCATGACCCGTACCTGTGATGACAAGCGCAACTTAACAAAACTGGACCAAACACTCCCCCAATCATACATAGGGAACACTGCCTCCCCCAAGACTGGGTCCGAACCCCTCCCTTCCCCTCTCCCTACCCTTACCAATCTTCCCACCTTTACCCTAGACGGTTCCTCACAGTCATCAGCACACGCAACATATCCTCAAACAACTGCAACTCCTTTGCACTCCACCGCCTGCGTACCTCTTTCATAACCATCCCTACCCTTCTACCACCCACCCCAGCCTCTCCAATGTCCCTTTTCTTTACATACATCCCCATTATCATGCTTTGTAAAGCCAATAACCCCATGCCACCTGCACGCTGTGGCGCCATCACCACCTCCTTGGATAAGCAATGCTTGCCATATCCCCAGATATACTTAATAACTCTTTTTTGCAGCATAAGCACGTCCTTCTCCACCAATGGATACACGACAGCCACATGCCACAATTTACTGTATAACAATACGTTTACAACCAAGACCCTTTGCAAGAGCGTGACATCTCCAGGCTTCCAACCATGCATCCGTCTCACCGCCGCCCCCACAACCGCCTCTGTATTCATTTCTCTCGCCCGCCTCAGATTAGCACAGTACACCACACCGCATATCTTTAAAGTATCTACACTCTTGTAGAGAATACGTACCGAGTGCCCCACGTGCTCCGTGTTTTTTCGTGATTATCACGATCTCGTTTGTGTGCTAAAACTCTAGACTGTGCCAGTGAACTTATAAGGTTCATCCCTCCAGCGCTTGGAACCAAACTAGCAGAAAAATAGTATACACTGCATCAAAAAGGAGAATTAGTGTGCAATACCTGCCAAAGTATACTTTCAAGAGGGGACGTTAGGCTTAGTGTATCGTGTGCAAATAACAACAATACTAGAACCTTTTTTGCCAGAGGAAAGAGAGTCACCAAGATAATAGAGTGTCATACATAGAGTTATAGTGTTTATCACAGGGGTACTGTAATGTATAGATAAGATACCAAATAAATGTAAGGTGAAATTTAAGGTGAATTTAGGCCTAAAGACGCAAGGTTCATGTGGTAAACAGTTGCCAACAGTCGCCAGAACCCTACCATGCCGGTCAGCTCGTATTAATAATTTTTAAACCTGCCAGTGTACCTGACCTAAAATTTAGTGATATTATCCACCTAGTGTCATCATTCAGAAACCTTACAGTGTTGCCGTAGCTATTAACTAGTAACAAATCGGTACTTATTGTGATGGAGTGATGTATACAGTTTGTGGTAATACACTAAACCTGTAGTTAGCAGCGGTCGCAATATACACAACGAAAATCAAATATTCCTCCAGTAATCTTCATCTTCAGAAGCCACGGCTGCTCCAACACGCAAGTTATACTTTTTGTATCAGACTTAACACATATTACTGTTAATTATTCTTCCAGTAGTCCTTTTCATGTACTAGTCCATAATCACCGACGGGATACGTCCAAAATATTGTGATCCACTAATCCGGATTCGTCCGGATTTGTTGAAAACAAGGTATCCTCTGACCGGATTCATAAGCTGACGGGGTTTACACGCCCTTATTAAACACCCAAACAGCAACTACAACAAATAGATACAATACAAATAGACAGATCTACCTTAAGGTGGTATTAGTTAAAATATACAGTGAGCACAAACCGGATTCGCCCGGATTCGTCCAAGAAGTTATAAAATTGTTATCACACTCAATTAGTTGCATTGCTGCAATTAATTGATATGTTCAACTTATATTCAAACTTTATAACTTAGATATGCAATTATACTTATTTTATAAATTGTCAACCATAACTTTTTACCATGTAGTCTAGAATAAAGTAGTCTTAAGAATGCCCACAATGCACAGCATATTAGGGGCTTTTGGCATGTACATCTCATTAAGAAATATATCTTGTCTACCATGTATCATTGTACCATGTCACAATAAAATATTATTATTATTATTATTATTATTATAAGTAAGTGAGAAAAGGACCGGATTCAAACAGATTCGTTGGAAATAAGCCAATCAGAGGAACTGTTAAAAACAACTAAATACTTCGAGAAATTATAGACTAGCTAGCTAGGAGAGTGGTCAAGTGTTGTAAGATGACCACCACCATGAAGATCTGTGTAGTCTGTAGAAAGAGTAAGGGACGAAAACAGGCCTGGATTGATTGCAATCTCTGTGGTCAATGGTCCCATGGTATATGCAGGGATTTTCAACCAGTGACCACACTTGACATAAACTCAGAGAGATGTTTTTGGGTCTGCCCAAACGAGATACACCTGTATGAGGAAATTGAATCTATAATAAAAGACAAGAACACCAATAAAAGATCCTTCTTAAAAGACATGTCAACATGGTATGACAGCTCGGAAAATAAGATGGGTGGTTTGGAAGGGGCTGTCTTGAACGACAGTGCTCCTGAGGGTGCTAGTGTTGTCCTGGAGGATAGTTCTCCTGAGGGT